>VXBP01001188.1:0-133176 GCA_013400115.1 Rhinopomastus cyanomelas
CCCCCTGCCACAGCAGGATCGGCTAGATGTCATCTGGTGATAGGGCACTGGGTGTGAGCTGGAACAGAGGTTCCACATCAATACGAGAAGGACCTTCTTCATGGTGAGGGTGCCAGAGCACTGGAACAGGCTGCCCAGGGTGGTTGTGGAGTCTCCTTCTCTGGAGATGTTTAAAACCCGCCTGGATGTGTTCCTGTGTGACTTGGTCTAGGTGATCCTGCTGTGGCAGGGGGATTGAACTGGATGATCTTTTGGGGTCCCTTCCAATCCCTAATGATTCTGTGATTCTCTGATAAATAAGGAAAGGATGGGTGTCAGGAGGATGGAGCCAGGCTCTGCTCAGTGACATCCAGTGATAGGACAGGGGGCAATGGGTGTGGGATGGAACGTAGGAGGGATTGGAAGTGACCTCGAAAAATCATCTGGTCCAATGCCCCTGCCAGAGCAGGATCCCCTAGATCCAATGGCACAGGAACACATCCAGGCAGGTTTTAAATGCCTCCAGAGAAGGAGGCTCCACAAGAACCCTTAGCCCACAAGCTGTACATAATCTGCTGTACAGGCTTCCAAGAACCCGTATTCAGGCCTGGAGCAGAACAGAAACCTTTTGATTAAATATTTGTTTGTCAGAAGATGTTGACTTCCACCTGACACCAGGTGCCACCGCAACATTCATGTCAGTCTTTGGGAGGCTGCATGGCAAGCTCACAGGCACGGGATGGCCCTGGCGAGTTAGAGGAAGGATGCCGTGGAAGCAGACAGCAACAGCACCCTCCTGGGATGATGGGGAAGACATGGAGACAGCAGCCAAGAGGTCAACTAGCATCGCTGATGTGGAGTGAATACGTCGCGCTTCCTGCCAAGCCTAAGCCACAGTGAAGGGCTTCCAAGCCCTTTCTCTTGGGCGACCGAGCGGACACCGCGAGCTGCTAGCGGGTGCATAAACAGCCAGCAGTAGCCTGTAGTGGCGACACACGCACAAGCACTGCTGCATCACCTGCAGGCATCCCAATTAACTGGCATTACCATCCCCACCAAGCCAGAGCTATCACCACTAAACATCATTAGGCTGAAATGAGGTTTGCTCCGAGAAGCGTCCTCATTAAACACATCTCCTGACTAAAGCCAAGCAGCAAGTACCTCACTCCATGCTGCTCCCACACGCCCGGGGTCCTCCTAGCTCTGTTGCTTCTTGGCCTCCTAGCTGCTGGCTGTCACAGCGTGAAGTCCTCAGAGAAACCCTCAAGGGCAAAAGCTCTCCGTAAGCAGAGTCNGATCTTGAAAGATCATCCAGTCCTATCCCCCTGCTACAGCAGGATCCCCTAGACCAAGTCACACAGGAACATGTCCAGGAGGGTCTTAAACTTCTCCAGAGAAGGAAACTCCACAACCCCCCTGGGCAGCCCCTTCCAGAGCTCCATCACCCTCACTATGAAGAAGGTCCTTCTCATATTGATGTGGAACCTCCTCTGTTCCAGGCCACATCCATTGCCCCTGGTCCTATCACCAGATGACATTGAGCAGAACCTGGCTCCATCCTCCTGACACCCACCCCTCATATCTTTATAGACATTATTGAGGTCACCCCTCAGTCTCCTCCAAGCTAAAGAGACCCAGCTCCCTCAGACTCTCCTCATCAGGGAGGTGCTCCACCTCCTTCATCATCCTCATTGCTCTACACTGGACTTCCTCCAGCAGCTCTGTATCCTTCTTGAACTGAGGGTCCCAAAACTGGACCAAATACTCTAGACTTGATCTCACTAAGGCAGAGTACAGGGAATCTTAGAATTATTATGGATTGGAAGGGACCTCAAAAGATCATCTAGTCCCCCCATCACAGCAGGATCACCCAGACCAAGTTGCAGAGGAACATGTCCAGGTGGGAACCCAGCTCTGCTTTCCACTAGAGTGACACCGAACACAACTGTCCTTGGCAGGGCTGCTTTCAAAGCAAGAAATATTTGAGGTACCCACATTGTCTTTAAGAAGGAGGGTAAAGCTGGCTGTGATTTCTTCTTGATTGATACCACTGCAGCACTGCAGTAGTGTTGGCTTTATGTATGGTGTGTGTTGTCCTTACGCTCCGGAGTACTTCATCTCCATCGTCCTGCACAGAGCTCATGGCATCCTGGCAATGGGCGATGTGAGCACACGCTGCTTGCCTGAGAAATAACTGCTGAAAGCCCTCTTATGCTCTTAGCTGCTAACACTAAAGGGATTTGGGGTTTTATTTGCCGCATCTCAGCTACACTGTCTTCTCTTTTATGTCCATTGTGAAGAATAAGTATTGCTAAGTCTTCTTTATCAGTATTCCTACACACCAACGAGAGAGAACTGGGCTCTTCACAGCCATGCAGGCAGGGAGGACGCGCTGTGGACGTGCCCTGAAACAAGGAGGAGTCACAGAGCACTAGGGATTGGAAGGAAACTGGAAAGATCATCCAGTCCAATCCCCCTGCCACAGCAGGATCCCCTAGCTCAAGTCACACAGGAACATGTCCAGGTGGGTGTTAAACATCTCCAGTGAAGGAGACTCCACAACCCCTCTGGGCAGCCCCTTCCAGGGCTCTGTCACCCTCACCATGAAGAAGTTCCTTCTCACATTGTTGTGGAATCTTCTATGTTCCAGCTCACACCCACTGTCCCTTGTCCTATCATTAGATGCCACTGAGCAGAGCCTGTCTCCATCCTCCTCACACCCACCCTTCACATATTTATCAACATTAGTGAGGTCACTCCTCAGTCTCCTCTTTTCCAATCTCAAGAGACCCAGCTCCCTCAGTCTTTCCTCATCAGGGAGACTTTCCCCTCCCTTCATCATCTCTGTGGCTCTGTGCTGGACTTTCTCCAGCAGCTCTGTGTCCTCCTGGAGCTGAGGGGCCCAGAACTGGGCACAAGATTCCAGATGTCATCTCACCAGGGCAGAGTAGAGGGGGAGTAGAATCCTTTCTTCCAAGAGACCCATCATTAGATGACACTGAGAACACCTACCTGCCCTTCCACATGATGCTGGGCCCTCTCTTCCTATAGGAAGCCACTCAGCATCCCACTGGTGTGGCTAAAACCTCTGCACCTTGGCCACTTCTTGGCTCTGCACAACCCCATCAGCAAGAGCCAAGACATCTCAGAGCTTTTTCTTCATGAATCTAAACTAAGGCTTGAACGTTCAGCTTCTTTCTGCTCTGTGCACTGCTATGTTCTGCCTAAATGAGGCCACACACCCCAAGCCTCTTCTCCCTCCTTCCTTGGAACTTCCTACCCTCTCATTATTTTCAGGCTTCAGACCTGATTCTGCAAATCTCTCCTCTCAGAGCTGTCGTGTTTCAGCCTCGGAACACAACCGCAGTGTTTGTTCCCAGCAGGGTTCCCTCTAGTGCTCTAACAGCTGGTACAGATGTCTTGTCTCCTCCCAGCCACAGCTGTATTGGATGATCTCTTCTGGTTGTGGGGGTTTTTTTGGGTTGATTTGGGGTTTTTTTTTCTGTCTAAAGAAGAAAAAAAATTGAAGCTCCTGATGCAAACTCAGCCCTTTGGAAGAGCAACTGATTTATAGCCCTGTAATGGCCAGACCAAAGGTTAACCCCTCTCATCAGTTACTGAGGGTTCTGTTGGAAGCCAGGAAGGAGAAGCATTTGTCAGGTCTGAGATTCCGAGGAGCAAAATTGAGACACACAATCTCCAGGGTGGATCTGAAACAGGCAGCCTGAGGGGGAGATGGTGGGTTTGTTGGAATTGCAGAAGGATGAAGAGGGAATCATAGAATCACTAGGGATTGGAAGGGACCTCAAAAGATCATCCAGTCCAATCCCCCTGCCACAGCAGGGTCATCTAGACCAAGTCCCACAGGAACACATCCAGGTGGGTCTTCAATGTCTCCAGAGAGGGAGACTCCACAACCCCCCTGGGCAGCCTGTTCCACTGCTCCCTTGTCCTATCTGCATCTCTCTCTGGTCGTAGCACTGCAGAGCTGCTTCTTCACTGATGCTCATGCACAGCTCTCCGTGGTTGTGGTTCCCACCTAAGATAGGAAGCTGGCAAGCCCTCTGCCTCCTGCGAGCGCAGCTCACAGCAAGCGCTGCACGCTTGATGCCAGCCCTCGTGTGCACGCTGGGGCCTCTCTTCTCCTCAGTTTGCAGCGACTTCTATTTAGGTCCTCTGCTTGTTTATGATTTATGAACTTTTTACTCGTGTCTATTGCCTTCAACAAGGGCTGTGAAGAAGGGAGAAGGCTTTTAGCTCCGAGGCAAAGAGAGAAGAGCAACGGCTTCCCCTATTCCTTTAATGCAGTTTAGAAGACATTGGAAGCTGGGTCTCTTGAGCTTGGAAGAAAGGAGACTGAGGGGTGACCTCATTAATGTTGATCAATATGGAAAGGGAAGGCGTCAGGAGGTTGGAGCCAGGTTCTTCTCAGTGGCATGCAATGATAGGACAAGGGGCAATGGGTGTCAGCTGGAACATAGGAGGTTCCACATCAATGTGAGAAGGAACTTCTTCACGATGAGGGTAACAGAGCCCTGGAAGGGGCTGCCCAGAGGGGTTGTGGAGTCTCCTTCTCTGGAGACATTTAAAACCACCTGGCCATGTTCCTGTGTGACTTGGTCTAGGTGATCCTGTGGTGTTCAGGGGGACTGGACTGGGTGATCTTTGGAGGTCCCTTCCAATCTTTAATGTTCTGTGATTCTGTGACGTAGAGAGGTTGGCACTGAAACAACACACGTGAAGTAGATGGAGGGGAGGCAGCCAAGAGAAAACCACATCCAGAAGCACAAGTGGACATTCTGCAGCTGTTTTCTTCCCTGAAAGATTCTGTGATTGATGACTGATAAGATGCTCCTCCTCACCTGTCCACTCTTCCGAGAAGCCTTCCCTAAACCCTGGTAGAAATAACGAGATATTTTCTTGGTAACTGTGAAGGCAATAAAGAAAGAAGCAGGATGAAGATCACCATTTCGTATCTTCTTGCTTCTCAGAAACAGGGGGAAAATCCCCACACACACTTGCTTTCCATCCCTAGGTCAGCTTTGCTCTCTGCAAGCCTACATATTAAGGCCAAAGGATACTGTTCTCTAGAAGCTCTGAGCAGCTGCAAACACAGGCTTCAAGATGAAAGTACCTTCTCCACCGTAAGTCACTATAATTAGTTCGTAAAAGTGACCACAATATTTAAATGAGGTTTAATTATAAAGATTGAAGAGATTATTTCAGGAAAGCAGACTGTAAACTCCAGAACCCAGACAGGATACAGCCAGAGTGAAATAAATATGCACTTTAATTATACTTCATATTTTTCCTCAAAGTGGTTGTGAAGGTATCACAGAACATTAGGGACTGGAAGGGACCTTGAAAGATCATCCAGTCCAATCCCCCTGCCAGAGTAGGATCACCTAGACCAAGTCACCCAGTCAGTCAGGGTTAGAAGGGACCACAGGATCATCCAGTTCCAACTGTGACTTCCCCAGTCTAGTGTGAACTTCTGAAATGGATCACTTGAGACACCACCTGGATCCCCCTTGTGACCACACAACTGTGTAAGTTCTCACAGCTGCCAGGCTGGCCAGGACTGGAGGTAGAGGCTGTACAGCTGGCTAGATCATGTCCATCACATAGTCCCTCTGGGAAACCACCTGAGATTAAATAAAATAATGCTATTGATTTTTTTTCCTGTTCACTACTGTCAACACTGCTTCCCTCTGTTTCTTTTCCTATCTAATAAGGTTTCTGAAGTCTTCCTGAAGTGTCAGCAACGTGTGCGCGTTTCCTGTCAGTGCCAAATCTTCCCCAGTGCTTAGACAGACCCTGGCTCTTCAGCCGAAGATATCTGGCCCTTAGGCTTTGATCTTTGTCACTTGTAAGCCCTTCTCTGTCTCAAAAGCTCTGATATATTTATCCACTAAGTCACAAAGAGTCTTTATGACTGTTGAGCTCCCTAAGAAGTTTATGGCTGAAGGCCATGTGAAAAAGCAAGAAGCTCTGCTTTGCGTGAGAAGCGCTGCTCGAGCACGAGGTCAGAGATGGTGGGGTGGTTGGACAGTGTCATCTCTGGATGTTGGACAGCTACATCTTTCACGTGGGCAGCCACGTATCAGCAACTAGTTAGATGCTTCACACCCCAGCAGGCTGGGCTGCCATCCAGCAGGACCTGGACAGGCTGGAGAGCTGGGCAGGGAGAGATTTAATGAACTGTGACAAGGGCAGTGCAGAGTCTGGTGTCTGGGCAAGAGCAACCTAAGGTACCAGGAGAGGTTGGGGACCGACCTGTTTGAGACCAATGTAGGAGAAAGGGGTCCTGGTGGCCAGCAAGGTGGCCAGGAGCCAGCAATGTCCCCTTGTGGCCAAGAAGGCCAATAGCATCTTGAAGTGGATCAGAAAGGCGTTGGTTAGCGGATCAAGAGGGGTTCTTCTCCCCCTCTGCTCTGCCCTGGTGAGACCACATCTGCCTCCCTTCAGAAATGCCAGGGAGTAAAGAGCAGAGAGCAAAGAGAAGTCTGGTGTTTCCAGGGTGCTGCGTGATCATTAAGCTTCCTGAGTGGAAGTCTGGAGCCCCTTCGCGCCGTGTTTGCACTATATAAGATGCTTTATTGCTCTGTGAGAACACGAGAAAGCTTTTAGGAAGGAAAGAACACACAGGTCCCAGCTAGGAACTCAGCAGCTAAGTGTGTGAGTAAGGATAAGGACAAACAATTTTTGCCACTCACTCTCTGATAATTCTCTCAGCTGTCTCTCTCTCCCCTACCAGCTTCTCAACAGCTTTCTGCGTGCTGAAAGATGTATGCATCGCCCCATCTCTGACTGCATCAGCTTTTCCTTGCTTCCAGGGTTTGTTACCTATTTCCTACTCCTCATTATTCTCTCCAAAGCATCTTCCCTGAAGGATCCAACTTGTTCCTGCTCCCAGCCCCTGATGAAAATGGCCCTCTGGGTCTTGTTAGTGCTTCTCTCAGTGCTTCGTTGTCAGAGAAAACCTATCCCATGATATGAGGGACAGGCTGCACCCCACGACACCAGGGACAGGCTGCACCCCACGACACCAGGGACAGGCTGCACCCCACGACACCAGGGACAGGCTGTAGATTTGCCCAGGGAGGTGGTGGAGTTGCCTGAGGAGATGGTGGAGTCCCCATCCCTGGAGGTGGTTAAAAACAGAGTAGCTAGAGCACTTGAGGCCACAATCTAGGGGTGAGGGTGATGTTGGGGTGAGGGCTGGCCTTGATGATCCTGGAGGTCCTTTCCAGCCAGGATGATTCTATGATTTACAGTTAGTTTAAGAGCAACTAAAGAGCTTTCCTACTTCCTTGCTGTCCTGCTGCCTGCCCAATTACTCCTCATCTTGTTTTGCCATCCTTTAGCTTTCACTGACTGTCTTTACTGATCTGCCAGCATCATTTGTCTTCAAGCTTGTCATCATCCTTCTCACTGCATCTCTCTTTCAGGGTGCTTTCAGCTCTTCCAGGCTGGTGCTAGCCCCAGGCCCATTAGCTCTATCCTTTATCGCTGCATCCCCGATGTTGAGGCAAACTCTGAGTAGAACCTGGCCCCTCACTCAGTAGACACACTTGACCACTTTAGAATGATTCTATAATTTATAACCACTATATAATTTATAAAGCAGCAATTCATATCATGACCACAGAAAGCAAGGGAGGGAGGGACCTCTAAAAGCCACCTTGTCCATCTGGGAGCTGTCCTAGGGTTTAACACATTTTTGGCTGAGGATTGCTAGTCTGCTTTCAAAATACCCTATGCTAGGCACTACAGAGTCACAGAATCTCAGAATTATTGAGGTTGGAAAAGACCTCTGAGACCATCCAGCCTAGCCTGTCAATGACCTGACACCGCCACAGCAGCCACACCAGGGCACTAAGAGCCACAGCTGCTCTGTCCCTAAACACCTCCAGGGATGGGGACTCCACCACCACCCTGGGCAGTCCATTCCAGCATCTGATCACCTTTTCCATGAGGAAGGGCTTCCTAACACCCAACTTAACCTTCCCCTGGCAGCTTCAGGCCCTACCCACTTGTCCTGGTACTAGTTGCCTGGGAGAAGAGCCCGACTCCCACCTGACTACAGCCTCCCTTCAGGGAGTTGGAGAGAGGGAGAAGGTCCCTGCTGAGTCTCCTCTTCTGCAGTCTCAACACCTCCAGCTCCCTCAGCCTCTCCCCATCAGACTCCCTCCAGTCCCTTCCCCAGCCTCGTTGCAGTGGGTGTCAGGCAGCCCTTAAGAGCAGGACATCCATATTTATACTTTGTCTGGTATTTTTCCAGCTACTAGACTCCTTCAAACTCAGGGGCTACCCATGAGAATGCCCTCCCACACGGACTAGAGTGACACCTGACTGATGTCTTGTCCCAGACTTACACTTTGACTTCCCAACAGAAGCAACAAGCAAACACAGAGCCTCCCCTTCACGAATGTACAAGCAAGAAGGACTGATGCGCTGCGAGCTTCCAGGGAGCTGCTACCCAGCTGGAGTCATGTCATCTCCTGCTTCCTGCCTGCAACATCCCTGAGGCAGGCAGAGCTGCAAAACCACACTCACCCACACTCCAGCAGATGCTGGAGCAGGTTCTCCAAATATTTAAAGGGGGAATCAGCCTTTTGTATGATTTTGAGAAGTTTCATTGAATTAAAAACCCCCAGCCAGCAGGGGTTTACCTAGTTTATGGCCCACAAGGCTTTCACAAGGCTGGCATCTGGACCCCTCTGTGTTTCAAAGGACAGCATCACAAAACAGGTTGGGAGGCATCTCTGAGATCATCTAATTCCAACCCCTCTGCCCTACAGCCCCTCTCACTAGAGCAGGCTGCCCAGAGCCTCACCCCACCTGACCTGCAACATTTCCACAAGCAACCTGAGCAACCTGTTCCCACCTCACTACCCTCACAGGGAGGGATTTCTTCCCAACATCTAATCTGAATCTTCTCTCTTTCAGCTCGATACTGGGAGACTTCGTGCTCTTGGTTGGTTTCATGAGAAATTAAGTGCAATTATTGATAATGATTTCTCTGTTGGAGTCCGTACTGCCTGACAAGTTTTGATTGATGCTCAAACTTCAGGAATTAAATAAATAATGATTGATTAATTCTTTTTAAAAAGAGCACAGCTACCTGCTGTCCTGTCTGTGTCTGATTCACAGCATCNTGCTCCCCTCTCTTCATCATCTCGGTGGCTCTGCTCTGGACTCTCTCAACTGCCTCATTTGCTCCACTCCACTGGGAGGAAAACAAGCACCCACCAGACATCACAGCCAAACCACTGAAGTGCAGTGAAACCCCCCAGTTCCTTCCACAGAGCCCTTTCCCATCCTTTGTCACCCTTACCTGAGAGCTCCCCGTGCAGACAGGACTGGAGTTCACAGCACCAATTACACTCTCAGGACACGAACGGAAGCTGAAGATGAGTTGTCACTGGTACCAAACCAGTGTCTATAATCCCTGGCAAAGACACAGGTTTTTCTCATTAGATTAGTTTTAATTGAAACTACTCCCTTTACCTTTCTCCCAGGCACTCAGTGCTGAGGGTGTCTTTCCCTGAGCAGCCTGGAGACGTTGATCTTTGAGCCTCAACCTTGCAAATCACTTAGGGCTCATGGCAATGATGCAGCTGCTGAGCTCCTCTGCAGCAGAGCACTCGGTGCCACTGCCAGGGTGCTCTCCCCAGCCCAGCTGATCTCCTAGAGGAAAAGAGAACTGTTTTCTTCTGGTTGAAGAGGACATGGTGAGGCAGGCTTCAAGCTTAGAAGGGGTGGGAGGTGTGAAAAGACAATTAGAGGAAGAAATTATCAGGGCTGTCTCGGGAGTTTATGTAGTTGGGTGATTCAGCACGGAGCTGCAAAGATGATGAAGGGAGGAGAGCATCTCCCTGATGAGGAAAGGCTGAGGGAGCTGGGTCTCTGCAGCTTGGAGAAAAGGAGATTGAGGGGTGGCCTAATTAATGGTGATAAATAAGGAAGGACAGGTGTCAGGAGGATGGAGCCAGGCTCTGCTCAGGGGCATCTAGTGATAGGACAAGGGGGTAATGAGTGTCAGCTGGAACAGAGGAGGTTCCACATCAATCTGAGAAGGAACCTCTTCCCAGTGAGAGTGACAGAGCCCTTGGGGCTGCCCAGGGAGGTTGTGGAGTCTCCTTCTTTGGAAAGATTTAAAACCCACCTCGACATGTTCCTGTGAGACTTGAGCTGGGTGATCCTGCTGTGACAGGGGGATTGGAGTGGATCTCAATCTCTTTTTTGAAGTGAGGGGCCCAGAACTGCCCCCAGTACTTGGTGCCCACTACAGGGAGAGAGTTAAGTCCCTAGTCCTGCTGGCCACACTATTGCTGATACAAGCCATGATGCCATTGGCCTTCTGGGCCACCTAGGCACCATGCTGGCTCCTGTTCAGCCAGTTACCAACCAGTACTGGCAAGTCCCTCTCTGCCAGGCTCCTCTCCAGCCCCTCATCCTGCAGTCTGTAGCTGCAGAGGGTTCTTGTGGCCAAAGTGTAGGACCCTGCCCTTGGTCCTGTTAAACTCATCCCGTTAGGTTCTTCCACAGTGTCTCAGAGAGGCATCAGCATCACTGGGTGAGCACAGAAGACACAAAAGGGGAAACAGAGCAAGTGTGGGCAAACCTGCACCCCAACAGCAAGATGCCTTGAACTGCAAGACTGGGAACATGACTGTGTGAGGAAAAGCAGCCGGGGGGACGGTGTCCTGCCCTCTGCACAAGCACTGCTGCCTTGAGTGCAGAGCTGGAGCCATCAAATCTGAAAGAGGTTCTCTCAGGCAGAGCTCCTCGGGATGCCTGGGGAAAGCACTCAGTGCTCTCCCCTCCCCAGGGAAGTGGAGGCTGCTCTGAGCTGCCTTCTGATGTCTGCAGCGCTAGGAGCCCCTGGGCTTTTAACAGGCTATCAGCCAGAGCCAAAGGGAGCCTTAAATGCAAGGAGAGCCCTGCTTGGTTTGAAAGCCTCAGAGGATGCTTCTGTTTGGGTGGTCAGAGGTTTCTTCCTTCCTGGAGGACACTTCTCTGCAGCAGTGGGAAAGGCCTTTAGGGTTTCCAGGGAGCTTTTGTTCTTTTCAAAAGCATCTTGTCCCTTGGTTTGTTTGTCACTCAGACAGCAGCCTCCAGGGAAACGCTACAGACAGCAGCGGAGGATCTGCAGGGAGCAGCGAGGGCAAGAGCCTGCACAGGAAACTGCACATTCGCTCTGCTCGCTGCTTTCCTGATGGTGTGATGGGATGAAACATCAGCTCCGCGTGTCCACAAAGCTGGTCTGGAGCAATGCAGGGAACTGAGCTCTTTGCAAGAGTTCTTTGGGCTCAGGGCTGAGTGTAGACTCTGGCATCTGGGCAAGAACAGCCCCAGGGACCAGGATAGGCTGGGGACTGACCTGTTGGAGAGCAGTGAAGGAGAAAGGTTCCTGGGGGTCCTGGTGGACATCAGGATGGCCAGGAGCCAGCAGTGTGCTCTTGTGGCCAAGAGGGCCAACAGCATCCTGGGGTGGATCAGAAATGGGGTGGTTAGCAGATCAAGAGAGGTTCTTCTCCCCCTCTACTCTGTCCTAGTGAGATGAAGTGATCTGGATCCTAGTGATCTGGAGTGTTGTGTCCAGTTCTGGGCCCTTCAGTTCCAGAAGGACGTGGAGCTGCTGGAAAGTGTCCAGCGTAGAGCAATGAAGATGATGAAGGAAGTGGAACATCTTCCTGCTGAGGAGAGGCTGAGGGAGCTGGGTGTCTTGAGCTTGGAGAAGAGGAGACTGAGGGGTGACCTCATTAATGTCTATAAAGATATGAGGGGTGGGTGTCAGGAGGATGGAGCCAGGCTCTGCTCAGTGTCATCTGGTGATAGGACCAGGGGCAATGGATGTGGCCTGGAACAGAGGAGGTTCCACATCAGTATGAGAAGGAACTTCTTTCTAGTGAGGGTGCGAGAGCACTGGAAGGGGCTGCCCAGGGGGGTTGTGGAGTTTCCTTCTCTGGAGATGCCACCCCTGGATGTGTTTTAAAGTCGTGTGGATACAGTGCATGAGGAAATGGTTAACAGTGGGCTTCATACAGTCAGGGTAATGGTTGGACTCAGTGACCTTGAAGGTCTTTTCCAACCTACACAACCATATGATTCTATAACAATAAGAACCAACAACAGTAGTTACATTGAGCCCTAAATCACAACATATGAAAGACATTCCTCAAATAGCTTATCCTGCTCCTCTGTTGATCCTGTCTCTGAGGGATGATTCCACTTAGCAGAAGTCATCAGCAACCTGATAACACAAAAACCTCTGACTCTTGTGTGGCAGCTGTGATGGACATGGTGCTTCCCCAACCCTGCCTCCAGCACTGAAGAGCTCTTCCTTCAGCCACTTCATCTTCTGTTTGCCATCCTCCTCATTTTTCTTCCACTTTTCACAGTTCTCATTTTTCCTGCCTTTCCTGCCCTCTCAGGAAAGGGGCTGTTTGGTTTGAGGAAGAGGAGGCTGAGGGGAGACCTCATCACTCTCTACAGCTGTCTGAAAGGACACTGTGGAGATGTTGTTGCTGGGCTTTTCTCACAGGTCATTACTGAAACAGAGGGAAGGGCTTCAAGCTTTAACTGGGGAAGGTTAGACAGGACATCAGAAGAAATTCTTCCCAGAGAGAGTGGTCAAGCACTGGAGTGGGCTGCCCAGGGTGAGGGTTGAGTCCCCATCCCTGGATGTGTTCAAAGGAGGCTTAGATGTAGTCCTGGGGGATCTGGTTTAGAGGTGAATGTGTAGAGTAGGGTTGATGGTTGGACTCGATGATCCCAAGGGTCTTCTCCAATCTGAATGGTTCTATGATTCCATGGCTCACTCAGATACCAGACAAAAGGAGCCAGGATATTGTCTGAGAAATCAAGGAGACGTTGGTCTCTCACAACCTGACAAATGGAGGGCGAAGAACCGCAGCCACCCTGCCTCCAGCAGCATCTACAAAATTGAGAGCCAAGCAGGTAGGGGTTAAGCCTAGAGCGAGCTACTGCTCCACTCTGCCTTTCCATGACATCCCCACCAGCCCAGAGTGGAATAATCACCTTTCTACTCACCAGATATCATCTTTCATTTCAGCAAACTGCACTCGGCACCTCGGGAAATTCCATCTGAATCAATCACACAAAATCATTTCATTTCTAAATGGAGAATTAAATGCATGATAATTACTGCAGCAAACACCTCTCTGCCTGCTGCCTGTAGACCTCCTTCAACTCAAGCTTCCCTGCTTCCCGTGCCATGGATCTAGCTTGTTACCCACAGCCTGCTGCAGCTTTTGTCAGTCCCTTCCCTCCCTGACCCAAACGTGTTCTATCCCCTCGACTGAACAGCAGCTCTGTTCTCCCTGCTCCCTGGCTGAAAGGGACCACAGCAGTGAGAGAGAGTGAGAGGCTTTTCTCCAGACCATGATCCATGAACTTCCCAGATGAGGTTCCACAGTCATGTGGCTTCCAAGAGGCTACTCAATGCCTGAAGCTGGCTGCTGAGTTTTGTAATCAGCTCACAGAATCACAGAACATTAGGGATTGAAAGGGACCTCAAAAGATCATCCAGCCAAATCCCCCCACCACAGTAGAATCAGGTGGATTTTAGATGTCTCCAGACAAGAAGACTCCACAACTCTCCTGGCCAGCCCCTTCACGGTGAGAAGGAGTGCTCTGTCACCTTCACCATGAAGAAGTTCCTTCTCAGATTGATGTGGAACCTCCTCTGTTCCAGCTCACACCCATTGCCCCTTGTCCTATCACTAGATGACACTGAGCAGAGCCTGGCTCCATCCTCCTGACACCCACCCCTCACATATTTATCAACATTCATGAGGTCACCCCTCAGTCTTCTTTTTTTCCGAGCTGAAGGGACCCAGCTCCCTCAGCCTCTCCTCATGGATTCCAAGTCCTTTCAAAGAAAGTTCATCTGAAGTTTTTAGGACAAGCTGGCTTGAGGATAAAAAAAAGTGGTTAAAAACAAGACAAATCAATGGGGAAGAGTCCAACAGGATGCCACACTGGTGAGGGTGACATCTATTTGGAGACCCAGCCAGAGGCTGTATCAGATATTAAACCTCCAGTCAGACGCATCGCCTTTGCTCCCTGATCAAAATAGCAGTGTCTTGACAATAACAAACAGTGAACAACACGGAGAAGGAAAACCAGAAAAAGCTAGTTATTTCATTTTTGTCCGAGCAGAGGGGACAGAATCTCTTCTGAGGAAGGAGAGAAATCTCATCTGGAGGGTGGTCTTTATTCCAAGCGAGCACACAAATCCAGTTTGGGGCTTTCTGCTTCACACTGCCCTTTTCTCCTGAGACTAGAGACTGGGGAATGTTGAACTGGAGCTTTGTATCCAGCTCAGAGGGATTTGTGCAGAAATGGAACTGGAACCAGAACACAGAGAGGGACTGACCTGTTGGAGACCAGGGCAGGAGAGAGGGACCTGGGGTCCTGGTGGACAGCAGGATGACCATGAGCCAGCAGTGTGCTCTTGTGGCCAAGAGGGCCAACAGCATCCTGGGGTGGATTAGAAGAGGGGTGGTTAGCAGATCAAGAGAGGTTCTTCTCCCCCTCTGCTCTGCACTGGTGAGACCACATCTGGAGTGTTGTGTCCAGTTCTGGGCCCTTCAGTTCCAAGAGGGATGTGGAGCTGCTGGAGAGAGTCCAGCGTAGAGTGACGAGGATGATGAAGGAAGTGGAGCACCTCCCTTATGAGGAGAGGCTGAGGGAGCTGGGTCTTTTGAGCTTGAAAACGAGGAGACTGAAGGGGTGACCTGTCTATAAATATGTGAGGGGTGGGTGTCAGGAGGATGGAGCCAGGCTCTGCTCAGTGTCATCTAGTGATAGGACCAGGGGCAATGGGTGTGAACTGGAGCAGAGGAGGTTCCACAACAATATGAGAAGGAACTTCATCCCAGAGAGGGTGACAGAGCCCTGGAAGGGGCTGCCCAGCGGGGTTGTGGAGTCTCCTTCTCTGGAGATGTTCAAGACCCACCTGGATGTGCTCCTGTGTGACTTGGTCTGGGTGATCCTGCTGTGTCAGGGGGATGGGACTGGATGATCTTTCAAGGTCCCTTCCAATCCCTAATGATTCTGTGATTCTGTGATCATACTGAAAGAATAGGAAAGGACCAACCAGTAGGGAAAACGCAGTATTATGGGATGCTGGAGCCACACTGATGCACTAAATGATGCAACATGCCCCCCCGCCCTCAGAATTAGCTGCTTCATTAGCAAAGGCTCTGCTCAGCCAGGGAAGTTAATTAAAGTCTTCAGCCAGGCATGTACAGAGGGAGCAGCCACAGCGCGGGGAGGCTGCCCTGCTCCGTGCGAGCTTGCAGAAGTGATCTCATCCACTTGCACTTCCATGTCTGGAGCAGACATGTTCCTACATTGCCAATAAAGAGGTGGTGATCAGTTTCTGCATCAACCCCACCTGGATGTGTTCCTGTGTGACTTGGTCTAGGTGACCCTGCTGTGGCAGGAGGATTGGACTGGATGATCTTTCGGGGTCCCTTCCAATCCCTAATGATTCTGTGATTCTGTGATGCAGCTCCCCCAGTTTCAGCACTGCTGTGGGAAGGGAGACGTTAGCTCAGCATCTCCACACACTGGGAAGGAAAGGTTCAAACAAGACTCCACTGCAATAATGATTGTAGTCACAGAACATCACTAGGGATTAGAAGGGATCTCAAAAGATTGTCTAGTCCAATACCCCTGCCAGAGCAGGATCACCTTGATCAAGCTGCACAGGAACATATCCAGATGAGCTTTAAAAGTCTTCAGAGAAGAAGACTCCACAAGCCCTCTGGGTAGACCTTTTGTCACCATCACCATGAAGAAGTTCCTTCTCACAGTGGAATATGCTCTGTTGCTCCTTGTCACTGGCTGCCCCTGAGCAGAGCCTGGCTCCATCCTCCTGGTAGCCACCCTTTCCATATTGATCAGCATTCATGGGGTCACCTCTCAGACTCCTCTTCTCCAAGCTCAAGAGACCCAGCTCCCTCAGCTTTTCCTCCTAAGGGAGATGTTCTACTCCCTCCATCATCTTTGTATCTCTGTGCTGGACTCTTTCCAGCAGCTCTGTGTCCTTCTGGAACTGAGGGGCCCAGAACAGGACACAACATTCCAGATGTGGTCTCATTTGGGCAGAGCAGAGGGGGAGGAGAACCTCCCTCAATCTGCTAACCACCCCATTTCTGATCCACCCCAGGATGCTGTTGGCCCTCTTGGCCACAAGGGCATGTTGCTGGCTCCTGGCCATTCTGCTGGCCACCAGGACCCCAGGTCCCTTTGTCCTACACTGCTCTCCAACAGGTCAGCCCCCAAGCTGCACTGATTGAACCCAATGGTTCACACCACCAGCTTAGCAGAAGGAAAGAATCAAGAAGGAATAACCCTGGAGCCAGAGGAAACAACAGAGCCCAGCTGGGTCTCCTGGAGGGGGGGTAGGAAAATTGTCCTCAGAATTAGCAGCGCTGGAGTTTAGCTACAGAGGGGGGATATGGGCTGCTCTTGTTCTGGTGGCTCAGCACAGGAGCAGAGCTTTTCATGCCCCTACATGAGCAGACAGAGACAAATGGCAACGTTTGCTTGAGACTCACGGCTCTTGGGGGCCAGTCAAAGCGCTCTCCCAGCCCAACGCTCTGTGTGTCCACAGGGCAGCAGGACAGCAGCAGCAGGTGGAAGAACTTAGCATTCCAAGTGAATGTCATGGTTTTCAGGCACCGTGTTACCTAGGCTACTCCGAGGTGCAGAATCAAAGGACTCTTGAGTGAAAAGGAGGGGGAAAGGCGCAAAAATTCTCCAAGATGATAAAACAACCTCAAAACAACTAAACTGACTTATTGTAGGATTTGTCAAGGCAAATAGAGAATCTCTTCAGGGCCATCAAAGCTTTGCCATCCTTCGCTTGAGTGACTCAGTAGAGCTCAGCTCCGAGGGGATTAAAGAAGAAACCCAACACATCCCAAGCCAGCAGCCTCCAGGTTCTGAAGGGACTGCTCCAGAGCCGTCAGCGCCGCGCCACGCTTGGCAGCGGGGCCTGAGTCTGAGTCGGATTTACTAATGCTGCCATCAAGGTTAGATGTTTGCTGGGCAAGGGCAGGGAGCCAGATGCCTTGAACTCTCCTTCTTGAAGCGTTTCTGAGTGTGAGGTCTGTGCAGGCACTCAAGTGCCACCAACACCCTTGGCGGCTGTGGGCTCCCAGTCTGGGTCCAGCTGTCACTATTCCTGGGCGCGAGGGAAGAAATGAATACAAAAAATAAAGGAGGGGAATTATCTCTTGGGTAAATGAGTAGGAAAGCAAAGGAGACTTTTCAAAAAGGCAGAGGAGACAGCAGGGGACAGTGTCTGTTTCAGCTGTCTTGTGCAAGACTTGGAGTCCTGAGTCACTCAGTCAGAAACGCTCCCACAGATGCAGGGCTTGGAGTCCTGAGTCACAGAATCACAGAACATTAGGGATTGGAAGGGACCTCGAAAGATCATCCAGTCCAATGCTCTCACCACAGCAGGATCACCCAGATTCAGTCACATAGGAATGTGTCCAGGCAGGTTTTAAGTGTCTCCAGAGAAGGAGACTCCATAACCTCCCTGGGAAGTCTGTTCCAGTGCTCCATCACTCAGTCAGAGATGCTCACAACAGATGCAGGACTTGGAGTACCTGAACCACTCAGTCAGAGATGCTCACAACAGATGCAGGACTTGGAGTACCTGAACCACTCAGTCAGAGATGCTCACAACAGATTCAGGACTTGGAGTACCTGAACCACTNAGCTGTCACTATTCCTGGGCGCGAGGGAAGAAATGAATACAAAAAATAAAGGAGGGGAATTATCTCTTGGGTAAATGAGTAGGAAAGCAAAGGAGACTTTTCAAAAAGGCAGAGGAGACAGCAGGGGACAGTGTCTGTTTCAGCTGTCTTGTGCAAGACTTGGAGTCCTGAGTCACTCAGTCAGAAACGCTCCCACAGATGCAGGGCTTGGAGTCCTGAGTCACAGAATCACAGAACATTAGGGATTGGAAGGGACCTCGAAAGATCATCCAGTCCAATGCTCTCACCACAGCAGGATCACCCAGATTCAGTCACATAGGAATGTGTCCAGGCAGGTTTTAAGTGTCTCCAGAGAAGGAGACTCCATAACCTACAGATGCAGGACTTGGAGTACCTGAACCACTCAGTCAGAGATGCTCACAACAGATGCAGGACTTGGAGTACCTGAACCACTTAGTCAGAGATGCTCACAACAGATGCAGGACTTGGAGTACCTGAACCACTCAGTCAGAGATGCACACAGAGATGCTCTATAGAAAACTAGAGAGTTTCTCTCACTCTTCTATCTCCACTGGCAGCCACTTTCCATCTTAGGACCAGCAGCGAAGATGAAGGACCGAGCAAAAGCAAGCAGCAGCAGTCCTGGATGAATCAAGCACCCACGTCCTGTTGGATTCCTGTTGGTTTCCCCCCACCCATCAGTCTGTGTTTAAGGTCCCTTTGGCATTTGCCTTCCACAAACACTATAGCAGAGCAGCTTTGCCAGGACAAATGCTCATGGAAAATGAATGTTGAGACTGAATCTACTCACTGACAGTAAATTTCTCATTGTGCAAGCAATTGTCAAATTCATAATTTGCTCTGTATTTTGTTATATAAATTATACAATCAGGGTGCAGCAGCAATCTGAAGTGAATTATGTATCTAACCAGCACCGCGTGCGTTCCAAACATCCTCGACGAATTGCTGGGGAACAATCGACAGCCTACGAATTCTTTGCTAGCAAAAGGCATGAATCATCTCAAACAGCAAAATCTGTTTGAGGAAACCCTCATCTGTTCCCAGACAATCTGTAAATACAGAGTAAAAATGGGAAAAGGAGAGAGAAGAACATCCGCTGCACATAAGTCACTCAGTCCAACTCTGTAATTGGCCGTTCACACAGGATAACTGAACATCAGGGACTGGAAGAGACCTTGAGAGAGCATCTAGCACCAGCCACCTGCCACAGCAGGATCCCCTAAAGAATCACAGGATCCCCTAAAGAATCACAAGATCCCCTAAAGAATCACAGAACATTAGGGATTGGAAGGGATCCAGTCCAATCCCCCTGCCACAGCAGGATCTCCTAGATCC
Organism: Rhinopomastus cyanomelas; assembly: GCA_013400115.1. Classification (NCBI taxonomy): domain Eukaryota; kingdom Metazoa; phylum Chordata; class Aves; order Bucerotiformes; family Rhinopomastidae; genus Rhinopomastus; species Rhinopomastus cyanomelas. The sequence continues at coordinate 19,107 of VXBP01001188.1, forward strand.
AGTCACACAGGAACATGTCCAGGCAGGTTTTAAATGTCTCCAGAGATGGAGACTCCACAGCCCCCCTGGGCAGCCCCTTCCAGGGCTCTGTCACCCTCACTGGGAAGAAGTTCCTTCTCATATCAATGTGGAACCTCCTCTGTTGCAGCTCACACCCATTGCTCCTTGTCCTGTCATTGAATGACACGGAGAAGTTTCATTTGAATAAAGAGCCTTCAAGGACAGGTTCTTGAGGATCATAGAATCACAGCACATTAGGGACAGAAAGGGGCCTTGAAAGGACATCTAGTCCAATTCCCCCACCACAGCAGGATCCCCTAGGCCCAGCCACACAGGAACACGTCCAGGCAGGTTGTAAATGTCTCAAGAGAAGAAGACTCTACAAGCCCCCTGAGCAGGCTGGAGTGCCTGGTGCAGGTATCAGCCTGTGGCACCAATCACAGGCTTCGTTGGGACAGTCCCACGGAGGGCAGCATCCCCAAAGAGCAATTCTGATGTGAAGAGCATCCTGTGGGGAGGGTATCAGATACCTTGGCCAGGATCTACAAGGCTTCCTCAAGTCCTGCCTTCTTCCTGGGGAAAGAAAGCCACGCTTGCATACAAGTATTTGCACATAATGGTCTCTGGGATCAGTCTCCAGCCTGGGGAAACTGCTTTTCCTTTTCACTGAGCCAGGGAGTTGTTTGAATCACATAGTGGTGACTCCACACTTGCCTAAGGGGGCAGGAGATCTGAGGTTTGCTTCCTCCCATGCTTTGAAATGTGCACATCATTCCACCACCCAGTGCTGGGTTTCTCATGTGTTCTCACCCCGTTATTTGCAGCAAACACTGGAATTCATCTCCTCCTAAGATGAAAAATGCTCATCCTCACCTGAGCATCCTGAGACCAAGGCACAGGGATCATGTTTAGGTTGCTACAGTTAATGGACAGAGCTACTGCTGGAAGAAGACTCATGCTGCTTTTCTGAAATGGGGGTATCCTAGGAGGGGCTGGTTTCCTGATGTCTTTTGTGCTGTAGAGAGAACCCTTCCAACCAGCCCAGCACAGGTTCTTCATGTTCAAACAGCTAAAATCACAGAATCACTGAATTATAGAGGCTAGAAAAGCCCTCTGAGCTCATCCAGCCCAGCCCAGGACCTGACACCACCACACCAGCCAGACCAGGGCACTAAGTGCCACAGCCAGGCTGGCATTAAACAACTCCAGGGATAGGAGCTCCACCACTGCCCTGGGCAGTCCATTCTGATCACCCTTTCCATCAGGAAGGGCTTCCTAACAGCCAACCTAACCCTCTGCTGGTGCAGCTTCAGGCCCTGCCCTCTCGTCCTGTCTCTAGCTGCCTGGGAGAAGAGCCTGACCCCCACCTGACTACAACCTCCCTTCAGGGAGCTGCAGAGAGGGAGCAGGTGCCCCCTGAATCTCCTCAGCTGAGACTAATCCTCCCCCAGATTCCTACAGCACCTTGCACAACGCAGCCCCAACCTGCACAGAGACCTGTAGACCTGAGTGTGGGTCTGGACGACAACTAACGAGACAAAGCTTAATTAAAACTTGCCCGTGGGAATTGCATTCTATTCTTGGCACTGGAGCCTTTTCATTTAAAGAACAGAATGATTGAATCTTCCCATCACATCAGCGAGGTAGATAATCCCCCTTACAATTTCTTGCAGCATGACAATCCAGGCAGAGACAGAAAGCACAATAGACACAGGGGCTGGAAGGCTGCCTCCACGTCCCTACAGGCACCCTTAGCGAGGACACAATAAGGCTGGATAATGGAACAGGGTAGACAAATGGCTTGTAAGGGGAAGGAAACCTCTTGAAGTAAGTTTGAATATGTATTCAGAAGTGTTGTTGCATGAGAAAGGAAAGGACACGTGCTCCTGTGCTTTTATTCTCACCGGCCAGTGGCTTCTGAAGCAGCTCAGAAAACTCAAGACAAGGTGTGGTCACTGGGTTCCTATTCCTTTGTCTGCATGAGAAGCACAGAAGTCCTTTCTTGCTCTTCCCTGAGCTCACTGCAGGTGCTGTCATGCAGTCCTGAAGGAAGTGCAGAGGTGCTCTGCTTTTTCACAGAACCATTCGGGTTGGAGAAGACCCCAGGGATCCAACCATCAACCCTACTCTACAAGGTCACCCCTAAAACAGACCCTCCAGCACTACATCTAAGCCTCTTTTAAACACATCTAGGGATGGTGACTCCACCACCACCCTGGGCAGCCCATTCCAGTGTCTGACCACTCTCTCTGGGAAGAATTTCTTCCTGATGTCCAGTCTAACCCTCCCCTGTTGAAGCTTGAAGCCCTTCCCTCTGCTTCTGTCACTAATGACCTGTGAGAAGAGCCCAGCACCAACATCTCCACAGTGTCCTATCAGATAGTTGTAGAGAGCAATGAGGTCTCCCCACAGCTTCCTCTTCCTTGAACTAAACAGCCCCAACTCTCTCCATCTCTCCTCAGAACACTTACTCTCCAGGTCCCTCCCCAGCTTTGTTGCCCTCCTCTGCACCCACTCCAGCACCTTGATGTCTCCTTGTCCTGAGGTGCCCAAAACTGGACCCAGTACTCAAGATGCAGCCTCCCTAGTGCTGAGTATAGGGGGACAATCCCCTCCCTACACCTGCTGGACACACAGTTTCTAACCCATGCCAGGATGCCATTGGCCTCCTTGGCCACCTGGGCACCCTGCTGGCCCATCCTCACTGTCTGTCTGTGAGTTCTAATTCTCCTGTCAGTTAGACCCCCCCAAGTCCCTTTCTGCCAGACCACTTTCCAGCCACACTTCCCGGCCTCTTTGGGGGGTCCTCCTGCAAAGCAGGGATGCCCTTCCAAAGGGACACCTGACTCAGCACCGGACTCAGCTGCCGGCATCCATGGCCACTGTCCAAACCCTCACGCGTAGCCGTGGCCAGCTGCCAGATGTGGAAGCCAGCTCGGTGCTCGTCAGCCGCTTCGAGCCCAGCCGCTCTTTTCTCCCCGAAAGGCCAGTCCCTCACTCGGTGCCCGCGGTGCAGAATTACCTCTGACACACAACTGAGAACCCAGGATGCCTTGATGCAAAGCCTCGCTGCGTCAGCTGGGATCCAACAGCAGGGCCTTTCCTCCGACAGCGCGGCTAGTTCTGGTTTTAACGTTGCACTCACTGCTCCTCTCTGCGCCTCACGTGGGGCTCTCGTTCTGTGGCAGCACTGCCTGGCAGCTCAGCGGGACCCTAAGTCTGACAGGGGGTTCCCCAGGATCTCAATGATTCCCTTGGGGTCAGGGCAGGTGATGGGTATGAGCTGGAGCAGAGGAGGTTCCACATCAATATGAGAAGGACCTTCTTCCCAGTGAAGGTGCCAGAGCCCTGAAAGGGGCTGCCCAGGGGGGTTGTGGAGTCTCCTTCTCTGGAGACACCTAAAACCCACCTGGACATGTTCCCGCATGACTTGGTCTAGGTGATCCTGCAGTGGCAGGGAGGTTGGACTAGGTGAACTTTCGAGGTCCCTTCCAGTCCCCAATGTTCTGTGATTCTGCGACATCAACTCCCTGCTATTGAGGTGCTCAGGGTGATATCATCACTCAGAAGTGTTGTAGGATCCAACTGTTTGTAAACACAGTGTTTAGCAGGCTGCTGCCCTCCAGCTAACAGGGCTACCAGGCAAGGTGCCTGCAACATCACCTCATGCCTGAAGTCCTGATAACACACTCACTGAATCAGATGACTTGCATATTCCAAGGTGGGCTACCAAGACAGGAAAGGATTTGGAAGCTGTGCTGTGTAAGGAACAGCTGAAGTATCTGGGGCTATTTAGCCTGGAGGAGACTTGCTCCTTACATCCTTACAACTACTTGAAAGGAGGATGTAGAGAGGAAGGGGTTGGTCTGTTCTCCCTAGTGGCCAATGATAGGACAAGGGCAAATGGGCTGAAGCTGCACCAGGGGAGGTTCAGGTTGGATGTCAGGAGGAATTTCTCTCCTGAAAGGGCTGTCAGGCACTGGAACAGCTGCCCAGGGAGGGGGTTGAGTCCTCATCCCTGGAGGCTTTGAAGAGAAGGGTAGATGTTGTGTTGGGGGACAGGGTTTAGTGGTGCTGATAGGGCTGGGGAAAGGTTGGACTCAATGATCTTGAAGGTCTCTTCCAGCCAAAACTGTTCTATGATTCCATGATGTCCAGTCCAGTGTATGGGCAAGTGTCAGAGCCTAAATATGGAAAGAACAGGGGTCACAATGATGGAGCCAGGCTCTGCTCTGTGGCACCCAATGACAGGACAAGGGGTGACAGGTGTGAACTGGAACACAGGCGGTTCCACATCAATCTGAGAAGGAACTTCTTCACCATGAGGGTGACAGAGCCCTGGATGAGGCTGCCCAGGGAAGTCGTGGAGTCTCCTTCTCCAGAAACATTTAAAACCCTGGATGATCTTTTGAGATCCCTTCCAATCCCTAATGTTCTGTGACTCTGTGATTCCCAGGAGTCTGGACAAAACCTCACTCCTTTCTTTTCCCTTGTGACCCTTGAGAATTTTGTAGTCACAAGGCAAGTGTCTAGTCGATCACTTCTTGGAGAGCGACTGTCAGCATCACAGTGCTAGCAAGCGTGAGGTTTCGTGCTTGCCAGAAGGTGATTAGCTGTAACATGAATAATACAAAACCTACCCACGACACCCTGGATGAGAACTTTGAGTAATCACTCCAGCATGATGAAGTGCTCCAGCTAAATGCCTGAGTGCTACATAACAATACTTTTAATTAAAGTAACCAAATATATCCTTAATGCTGCTCAAATTAACTGCCGATCTCACCACTCTGTAATGCGCTTTAGGCAGCAGATAACGATTTATCTTTGGCCAGAGACAAAGCATCAGAGATCTAGTGTGATGAGAGAAGTTCAGGAACACAATCACTGTTGAATCCAGGATGGTTTTGTGGGTCTGTAATAGAAAATCCACAAACCCCACTGGCCAGGAGCACCAGAGTGTTTCTGCTAGATAGACAGACCCATAGATCCTGCAGGAGAAAATCCACCAGCCCCACTGACCAGGAGCACCAGAGTCCCTCTGCTAGCCAGATGCACCCACAGAGCCTGCAAGAGAAAATCCATCAGCCCCACTGGCCAGGAGCACCATAGAATCAAAGAATCATAAGGAATTGGAAGGGACCTCAAAAGGTCATCCAGCCCTATCCCCCTGCCACAGCAGGATCACCTAGACCAAGTCACACAGGAACACATCCAGGTGGGTATTAAACATCTCCAGTGAAGGAGACTCCACAACCCTCCCTGGGCAGCCCCTGCCAGGGCTCTGTCACCCTCACAGGGAAGAAGTTCCTTCTCAGATTGATGTGGAACCTCCTATGTTCCAGCTCACATTCACTGCCCTTCGTCCTATCACTAGATGACACTGAGCAGAGCCTGACTCCATCCTCCTGACACCCACCCTTCACATATTTATAGACATTAATGAGGTCATCCCTCAGTCTCCTCTTCTCCAAGTTCAAGACACCCAGCTCCCTCAGCCTCTCCTCATCAGGGAGGTGCTCCACCTCCTTCACCATCCTCGTTGCCCTATGCTGGACTCCCTGCAGCAGCTCCACAGATTCCCTCTGCTAGCCAGATGCACCCACAGAGCCTGCAAGAGAAAATCCACCAGCCCCACTGACCAGGAGCACCAGAGTCCCCCTGCTAGCCAGGTGCACCCACAGAGCCTGCGTGGAACTCCCCACTACTGGCAATGCTCTGTTAATCGATGCTGTTAGGAGAGAGCATGTTCATGCTAATAAAACCCAGCTCCACCAGAGCTGTGTTGACACGCATCAGATAAGAGCAGCTCGCTCTGTCTCAGATCCCTTAACATGATCGACTGTAATAATTTAATCATGTAGCAGTTGTTGTTCTCCTGCCTGTCAAACCCTGCTGCTGTATTTCAGCGTCTGAAACGATACAAAGCCTTTTCCATAGGACTTTGTTACTCCTGACAAAGAGTGATGTCGAGAAAAATGCCTCCTAACTCCTTCTGCTGAAAGAGGGAGGGCAAACAAAAGCATCAGCGCGTTGCACATGCTGCCTGTGGCTTTATGGATGAGATTCAGGCTCCAAGTGGGTTATGCAGCGTGGAAACACTTCCTCCTCTGTAAGAAACCCACATGACCTCTCCTGGCCAGCAGCTCCTCGAATGATCTGTGATGGGGACCACTTCACTTGAGATCATCACAAGGGGTTTTTGATGACGCTTCCTGCCTGCACGGAGCTCAGCCACCAGTTCCTGTCTGCTCTCGCATCCCTTTTGAAGAGCTTCATCTGCAGCCACATCTACAATGAACGGGGTTCGCTTGAACAGGTCTCAGGTTTCTCTTAGGTGGCCTCACACACTTTTCCCTCTTCAACCTCAGGCTGTCTGCCTCTCATAGAATCATTAATGACTGGAAGGGACCTCGAAAGATCATCCAGTCCAATCCCCACAGCAGGATCACCTGGACCAAGTCACACAGGAACACATCCAGGTGGGTCTTAAACATCTCCAGTGAAGGAGACTCCACAACCCCCCTGGGCAGCCTGTTCCTGCAGCAAACAATCCATTCTCAACAGTGTCGAGGTCCCTTCCAATCCCTAATGTTCCGTGATTCATTTATTTTTGTAATTCATACACCAATTAGAAAGGCACCACTTTGCTGAGCACCCAGGACTCTCTGAAAATCCACAGACTAAGCTCCAGGTGGGTTTTTCAAGCACACATCCTCCACCTTTGTGCTCTTGGAGTCAACTGAAGCTCAATGCTCGTTTCAGAACAGCACAGTCAGCCTTGCTTGTGACGGTGCAGTCCTCTCTCAGAAGGCTGAGAGAGGAGGAGAGGAAGGAAGGACTGATAACCCCAATAAGGCAGGCTAAGTTCATTTTCAGACTGCATCCAATTTGATCAGAGGTCATCACCTGAAACCTGGCCAGCTTCTCCAAGTCCAGACCTCAGCTTCAATTTGCTGTCAAGATGAGATGTTCCAGGGGGTATCTTTAGCAGAGCCCTTTGCTTAACGCATCCTACAGGGGAATTTAATCAGTAGCTGAAATCTGAGGCTCTGAAATGATCTTTGAATCTGTTTTTTAGAGCCTTGTTCTGCCCTAAGTCCCTCAAAATCTTTCTAGAAGGACTCTAGCAGGATGATTCACAGGTCCACATCTTGCATGGAAGGAGGTAGGATGCTCATACCATCCATCTCAAGATCTTTCCTCTAATAGTAATAGATTCACTGCTGGGTATGAATCACAGGACATCAGGGATTGGAAGGGACCTTGAAAGACCATCTAGTCCAATCCCCCTGCCACAGCAGGAGCACCCAGACCAAGCTGTGTATGAAAATTCTATCTGATTTAGGGGCTGCCTCAGACTACTCAGTAAATACAGTTTCTGATGCTGGATTAAGAACCAAAGTAACTGTCTGCTACTGAGGTTACAAATTATAGTAGCTTGTTTTTCCAAAGGTTTTCATGCTCTCTCTCACTGGCTCTGATTGGGGATTGAACCTACCCTTAGCAAATTCAGTGATGACACCACGGGGAGGACAGTGCTGCAGAGAGACCTGGGCAGGCTGCGTCGGTGGGCAGAGGCCACAGGATGAGGTTTAACACTTTGGCCACAATAACCTCCTGCAGCTACAGACCTGGTGATGAATGGCTGGAGAGCAGCCTGGCAGAGAGGGGCTTGCAGTACTGGATGATGACGGGCTGAGAAGGAGCCAGCAGGGTGCCCAGGTGGCCGGAAAGGCCAATGGCATCCTGGCTTGGATCAGTGTGACCAGCAGGACTAGAGATGTAATTCCCCCCCCATACTGGGCACTGGGGAGGCCTCCCCTCAAGTACTGGGGCAGTTCTGGGAGCCTCTCTTCAAGAAAGAGATTGAGGGGCTGCAGTAGGTCCAGAGGAGCAACGAGGCTGGGGAAGGGACTGGAGGAAAAGTCTGATGAGGAGAGGCTGAGGATCAGCTAGATCAAGTCACACAGGAACATGTCCAGGTGGGTTTTAAATGTCTCCAGAGAAGGAGACTCCACAACCTCTCTGGGGAGCCTGTTCCAGTGCTCTGCCACCCTTACAGAAAGGAAGCTCTTCCTCATGTTCAGGTGGGATGTCTGTGCTCAAGCTTGAACCCATTGCCCCTCATCCTATCACAGGACACAAGATGTTCTTCCTGCCTTCTTGATGCCCAGCCCTCATGTCTTTATAGACATTAGTTAGACCCCATCTCAGGTTTTTCCTCTCCAGACTGAAAAGCCTGAGGTCTCTTCCCAGTGCTGCCCAGTGAAGGACAAAGGGCAACAGGCACGAACTGGAACACAGGAAGGTCCACTTGAACATAAAGAACATTCCCTTTGAGGGTGGCAGAGAAGAGGAACAGGCTGCCCACAGGGATTGTGGAGGCTTCTTCTCTATACTCCTTCAAAAGCTGCCTGGATGTGACCCTGTACATCCCAATCTAGGTGGTCCTGCTCTAGCAGTGGGGTTGGACTGGATGATCTTCAGGGCTTTTCCTGGTAAGGCAGGTATTCCAGTCCCTTTATCACCCTCATAGCCCTCTTTCAAGTAGCCTTCTACCCCTCTTGAACTGGGGAGCCCAGAACTGGACACAATACTCCAGGTGAGGTCTCACTAGGGCAGAGCAGAGGAGCAGGAGAACCTCGTCTAGTGATTCAGTAGCTGCACTACAGACCTTGATTTATGCAAGTTGCTTCAGTCACCCAGCAGACTAAATCTATCACAGCACCACAACTGCACATTAGCATCTTCCACAGGGCGATTCCACGACGTGCAGGGAAATTACCATTTTCTGTTAGATCACACAGGAAAAGTTCCACAATGATTTAGAAATTAAACTTGAAGCCGCCAAGTGGATTTGCATTGTCCCGCCAGAGAAACACCGTCACCAATAAACAGAGCGACACAAACAGGCTGGAACAGAGAGGAAATCTTCTGGAAGGGCTCTAGAAACTGCTCCCTGTCTTTTCAGAAGCAGCAGGACACAATGACACGGGATGAAAGGCAATTAATTGGGCCCGTATAGTCTTTGGTGGGTGCACAGGAAGAAGCCGTCGTGCAGCCTCGCTCCCTGCCTGCGGAACAATGAGCAATCTCCTCTATTTTGCAAGGCTGCTGCACGCTCACACAAGCTGCAAATCAACCCCAACTTCCTCACAAACAGGCGCTGAATGGACACTGATTTCAGCTGCACACGGCACGGGGATGCAGAGGAAACAGCTTTTTCTTTCTAGCAAGTTCCTAAATGGCAGGAAATGAAAGCTGGTGGGAGGGGATGGAGGGCTGGGAAGATGAATCTGTCGGTGCAAACCCATCTGAGGAAAAGGCAGCCCTAGGGTGCAGCTAGGTGATGAGAGATATGAAGTGATGCCTCCACAGGAGCTACTCTCTGCAGAGCTGGGCCAGGATGCTTCCCCATGGAACTGGTTCTTCCTTTTCAGGAATGATCTTTTGAGGTTCCTTCCAATCCCTAATGCTTCTATGATTCCCAGGGGAGGCAGCATCTCAGAGCCAGAATGACTGAATCCGGATGAGTGTCCATCTTCCGGACAAGCCTTGTGGATGTCAACTTGCGACAGCATCTCTCCTTCAACCCAGGAGCACCTTGCCTTCCGAGATCATAGAGATTGGAAGGGGCCTGGAAAGATCATCCAGTCCAATCCCCCTGCCACAGTGGGATCACCTAGACCAAGTCACACAGGAACACATCCAGGTGGGTTTTGAATGTCTCCAGAGAAGGAGACTCCACAACTCCCCCGGGCAGCCTGTTCCAGTGCTCTGTCACCCTCACTGGGAAGAAGTTCCTTCTCATATTGATGTGGAACCTCCTATGACCATCCCCTTTGCAGATCTCTCTCCTTTTTTGATTGTACTGTTGCAGGGGAAATAATCTATTCTCACTTCATCACATTTTCTGCAACAGTGATACTGAAACTCGGGGATGGATTATTGCCTACCTTGTGCTGATCCTGCCTGCTCTTGAGGCACTAATCCTATGGATGAGCAACTCAGTTATCTTCTCTTTCCATCAAGGAATGTTATTTTTAGCATGGGCACCTCACCCAGTAAGGTAATTATAGCAGCTTTTTTGATCTGTAGGAGTAGAGGTTTAGAGAGTCAAGCTGTACTACTGAAAAAGAATCAAGGGCAATTTTGCTGAGGAAGAAGGAAGGTGAGGAATTCAGAGAAGGCTTCATGAATGAAGAGGGGAAAAAAGGAGTGCTGTGGAGAGGGGATTGGACTAGATGGTCTCTTGAGGTCCCTTCCAATCCCTAATGTTATGTGATTCTGTGATTCTGTGAGTAAGAATCCTTGGGGAGTGTGAGACTGAGAGGTTACTTTTCTGAAGGGAATACTGCTCTCTAGACCCTGGAAAATCTGCAAACTACATTACTGAACAAAGTAAGGGAGAGAAGGTTTCACAGAATCACAGAACATTAGGGATTGGAAGGGAACTCGAAAGACCATCCAGTCCAATCCCCCTGCCACAGCAGGATGACCTAGATCAAGTCACACAGGAACACATCCAGGTGGGTTTTAAATGTCTCCAGAGAAGGAGACTCCACAACCCCCCTGGGCAGCCCCTTCCAGGGTTCTGTCATCCTCACTGGGAAGAAGGTCCTTCTCATATTGATGTGGAACCTCCTCTGTTCCACCTTACACCCATTGCCCCTTGTCCTATCATTAGATGACACTGAGCAGAGCCTGGCTCCATCCTCCTGACACCCACCCTTCACATATTTATCACCATTAATAAGGTCACCCCTCAGTCTCCTCTCCTCCAAGCTCAAGAGACCCACCTCTCTCAGCTTCTCCTCAGGGAGATGTTCTTCCTTCATCATCTTTGTGGCTCTGCACTGGACTCTCCCAAGCAGTTCCATGTCTTTCTTGAACGGAGGGGCCCAAAACTGGGCACAATATCCACAGGGAGGAGTAGAGGGGGAGGAGAACCTCCTCTTCTCTCCACACGTGCAGGCAGGGTTGTAGGGAAAAACAGGAGATGCAGCAGATGGTAGTAGCGAAGGAAGCCTGGGAAAGGAAGACAATGTGAAATGTGAAAAGCAATAGTAAACGTAATAAAGGGACAGTACTTCTTCATCACTCTCTCCAAAACACATGCAAAGCTGCTTATTTCATGCCTCAGGGTGCATGCAATTGTGTGTGGCTTCTGAAGGGCCTGTGTGTGGAGCAGCAGAGTGCGCGTCGGCGTTCTGACACACCTGGAGCACCTCCAGTGCCCTGGGCCACCAGGCAGAGCAGCTATCACAGGAGTTTATTTACATTTAGAAATTATTAAGTGTAATGAATGAAGTATGAAAATGAATCACACAGGCTGTGCAGCAGCCCTTGAAGTTGCTGCGGTGCTCAGTGCAGTTTATCCTGCCTTCAGTTAATTCTCCCCCCTCCCAGCTGCACGTTAATAAAACCAAACCCATCGCAAGAATCGTCAGGAGAGAGACTGGGGTTTTAGAACTGAGAAGAAAATTGGGGAACTGTAATCCTACCATCTCAATCTGTTACTGGTTGCTACTAGAAGCTTAATTCCACCTGAAAAGTTTCAGCAGTGAAAAAGACTGAAAGAGGGACCTATTAGCACCACAGTCAGACTAAATGTTAAGTGGCAATTGATGCTCTGGACTGTGACATTTATGTCACAGTCAGCACTTCAGGATGGAAAAGGTGCCGCTGCAGTTAGCAATGAGTGTAGTTCTCCTCCCATAGTCACCAGGCTGCTTTCACAGAATCACGGAGGTGGAAAAGACCTCTGAGATCACCATGAAGAAGTTCCTTCTCAGATTGATGTGGAACCCACTCTGTTCCAGCTCACACCCACTGCCCCTTGTCCTATCACTAGATGCCACTGAGCAGAGTCTGGCTCCATCCTCCTGACACCCACCCTGTCCATATTGATCAGCATTAATGGGGTCACCCTTCAGCCTCCTTTTTCCAAGCTCAGGAGACCCAGCTCCCTCAGCCTTTCCTCATCGGGGAGATGCTCCACCCCTTTCATTATATTTGTGGCTCTACATTGGGCACTCTCCAGCACCTCTGTGTCCTTCTGGAACTGGACACAATACTCCAGATGTGGTCTCACCAGGGCAGAGTAGAAGAGAATGAGAATCTCTCTTGATCTGCTAACCACCTCCCTCAGGACCATGAGCCAGCAGTGTGCTCTTGTGGCCAAGAGGGCCAACAGCATCCTGGGGTGGACCAGAATGGGGGTGGTTAGCAGATCCAGAGGGTTTCTTCTCCGCTTCTACTCTGCTCTGGTGAGACCACATCTGGAGTGTTGTGTCCCGTTCTGGGCCCCTCAGTTCCAGAAGGACACGGAGCTGCTGCAGGGAGTCCAGGCAGGGCAACAAGGATGGTGAAGGAAGTGGAGCATCTCCCTTATGAGGAGAGGCTGAGGGAGCTGGGTGTCTTTAGCTTGGAGAAGAGGAAAATGAGGGGTGACCTCATTAATGTTTATAAATATGTGAAGGGTGGGTGTCAGAAGGATGGAGCCAGGGTCTTCTCAGGGGCATCTAGTGATAGGACAAGGGGCAGCAGGTGTCAGGTGGAATAGAGGAGGTTCCACATCAATCTGAGAAGGAACTTCTTCCCAACACAGGAGACAGAGCACTGGAAGGGGCTGCCCAGGGAGTTTGTGGAGTCTCCTTCTCTGGAGACATTTAAAACCCTCTTGGACGTGTTCCTGTGTGGCTTGGTCTAGGTGATCCTGCTGTGGCAGGGGGGGATTGGACTGGATGATCTTTCAAGGTCCCTTCAATCCCTGATGTTCTGTGATTCTCTGAAATCTCAAGAGAAATGTGTCTGTTCAGGCAGGAGCGCCTGTTGATGTGCCATCACCCAAGCGTCACCAAGATTTTGTTACTCATTTTTCTCACTTCCATGTTTCTAAAGACCTCAAACCAAGTTCAAAGAGCTCCATCATTTTGAAGAGTTCAGAGCATGTCAGTCAGAGGGATAAAACCCCGCCACACGACGCATGTTTTCCTCGCGTAAATCAAAAGCGCTAATAATTGCCTTTCATATTTCATTTCAGAAAGACAGGATATTCATGTCTCAACGTGGTGCTGCAGACAAGTGGGTTTTCAGGGAAACCTGGAGGAAGCTGCACGGATACTGAGAGAAGAAAGCATCTGAAAAGGGCTTTTTCTTTCTCTAATAAACAGTGGGGAAAAAATCGAGTTGAGTTTGCAAAATAGCTGTGTGCAGAGCTGTACGCAGGCTCCTTCGAAGTAGGGCGCAGATGTTGTTTGAATAATTATCCGAACACTTTTCCATATACATGTGTGGCCAGCTAGGAGAAAGCACTGCCAGTGATGATGCCAGAACTCTGCTTGGAAATTTCTGACTACAAAGTGAGGTTTATTGATTGGCACGAAGAGAAATACTGCCATTCTCTCCCAGCTAACTTTGTTCCTCTTACCTTTGAATAAACTTCTTCCCAGTGAGGGTGACAGAGCACTGGAAGGGGCTGCCCAGGGGGGTTGTGGAGTCTCCTTCTCTGGAGACGTTTCAAACCCACCTGGATGTGTTCCTGTGTGACTGGATCTAGGGGATCCTGCTGTGGCAGGGGGACTGGACTGGATGATCTTTCGAGGTCCCTTCCAATCCCTAACGCCCTGTGACTCTGTGATACCATATATTCACATTCAAAGCCAGAAGCCTAAGAAGGTTTGAGCTGTGTCACCTCTTTTCACATAAAGGTTTATCAGAGCAAGTCATTCTATTCTACTTTGGATTTAATTTCTCTTCACCTGCATCTCAACTACGTATTTTTACAGACATGAATCATCTAGGGGATCCTGCTGTGGCAGGGGGATTGGACTGGATGATCTTTCGAGGTCCCTTCCAAGCCCTAATGATTCTGTGACTCCCCATTCCTGCATAAGCAGAGCATCCTCCTGAAGCAGAAGCCTGAAGCTTCTGCAGTTTCCCCGTTGCTCCAAGGCAGGTATTGTATGGAGGCAGAACACCCAGTGGGTCTGTTCTAAGATGCTTTCAGCAGGGTAACCTGACCTGAACGTGCCTCTCCATGCAAATAGCAAGTGGGCTTCTTACCTGCCCTCCCCTACTGTTTGTCTGCGCTGATTCATCTCACAACTGCAGTAGCTGCTATTAATAACTTGTAAAAAGACATTCAGACAAATGTTCTTCCCTCAGCAAAGACCCACACGGAACACCAAGTCCTTGGAAAACAAGCTGGTTTGGGTATGAGGAGTCCTGGGTGGTATGGTGGTGTTACTGCAGGGAGACAAAGCCTTTGTGCCCACCCTGTGTGCGTGTGCAGACACTCAGAGTGTCCCCCCGGCACACTGGCTGCTCCTGAAGAAGATCCTTCTCACTCAGTCATAGAATCACAGAATCATCGTGGCTGGAAAGGACTTCTAGCTGGGTCTCTTCAGCTTGGAGGAGACTGAGGGGTGACCTCATTAATGTTGATAAATATGTGAGGGGTGGGTGTCAGGAGGATGGAGCCAGGCTCTGCTCAGTGGCATCTAATGACAGGACAAGGGGCAATGGGTGTGAGCTGGAACAGAGGAGATTCCACATCAATATGAGAAGGACCTTCTCATGAAGATGATGAAGGAGGTGGAGCACCTCCCTTATAAGGAGAGGCTGAGGGAGCTGGGTCTCTTTAGCTTGGAGAAGAGAAGACTGACGGGTGAGCTCATGAATGTCTACAAATATTTAAGGGGTGGGTGTCAGGAGGATGGAGCTGGGCTCTTCTCAGTGTCACCTAGTGATAGGACCAGGGGCAATGGTTCTGAGCTGGAACACAGAAGGTTCCACGTCAACCTGAGAGGGAACTTCTTCACAGTGAGGGTGACGGAGCACTGGAACAGGCTGCCCAGGGGGGTTGTGGAGTCTCCTTCTCTGGAGATGTTCAAGACCCCCCTGGATGTGTTCCTGTGTGACTTGGTCTGGGTGATCCTGCTGTGCCAGGGGGATTGGACCAGATGATCTTGTGAGGTCCCTTCCAATCCCTAATGTTCTGTGAGCAGCACAGAAAGCAGAGCACCTCTTCCCTTGGCTTGTCCAAGACATTCATGAATAAACTGCCCCTAGGAATTCCACAAACTTCCTGAACTGCTCGTGTCCAGCAGAGCTTCCCTCACACACACCAGGTTGCTCCCTGGCTAGTCAGTCCTTTGACTGCACCGCTGCTGGCTGCAAGACAACACTGGTTCTCATTGAATTTCATGAGGTTTGCTCCTCCAGCCTGCACAGGCCCTTCTGAAAAGCTTTGCTGCAGAGGTACATGCTTGTCTGTTCAGACAGCGCAGGCTGCCTCCCTCCACACACACACAGACCCTGCTGCCACCTCTCTCCCAAAGCAGCTGAATTGGAGACAATCGCGCGGCAGTTCCGTATGTTCTGATTACAAGTGACCTCATTACCACACTTCCTCCTCCTCCTCCTCTTCAGATAAATAAATCCTGGTTTGGAGCAAACCAGCTGTTTTCTGAAGGAGCAGACTGGGGGCTTATTGTCCCTCTTTGTGCCGAGACAAAAATAAAAGGAAAAAATGACAATGAAAAATCAAACAAAAAAGAGCAACTGCTGCATTTCAACGCCAGGAGAAATTAGACGAAGCAGGAGTAGGAGCCAAATGGAGATGATAATTCTTCTCTCTCCCTGGTTGCTCAGACACGTGTAATGGGCTTGGCACAGTGTCAGCGAAAACAAGGGCCAAAGCTGGGGGTTTAGAGGAATCAAAAGGCTGCTCGTGAAGAGAGGAAGAGTTCAGCACAGCTCAGACGACCGGTCTGGAGCTCATCTGCAGCTTATTCCTTATGAAGAGGGTACGGGGGGTAAAACACAGTGCGAGGGCACTTTTCCACTTTGGAAGGAAAAGAGAGGCAACAGCAGTGCCTTGCCAGGTGCTTGTTGGGCTCTTTGTGATTTGGCATTGTGAGCTTTGAGCCAAAAATACAGCCCTGAGTAGGGTGACTGGATCAAAGAGTTGTGAAATGTGAGCTCAGACAGCTCATGTTGAAAAGCAGCTCAGTGACAGCACCCAAAACAGCCCAGGAGACCCACTGTGATTCCAGTTCATAGAGTCATTCAGGTTGGAAAAGACCCCTGGGATCATCGAGTCCAACCATCAACCCTGCTCTGCAAGTTCACCCCTAAACCAGATCCCCCAGCACTACATCTGAGCGACTTTCAAACACCTAGGGATGGGGACTCAGCCACCACCCTGAGCAGCCCAGTCCAGTGCCTCTGGGAAGAAATTTTTCCTGTTGTCCAGTCTAACCCTCCCCTGTTGGAGCTTGAAGTCCTTCCCTCTGCTTCTGTCACTAATTGCCTGTGAGAAGAGCCCAGCACCAACATCTCCACCATGTCCTTTCACACAGCTGTAGAGAGCAATGAGGTCTCCCCTCAGCCTCCTCTTTCTCAAACTAAACAGCCTCAACTCTCTCAATCTCTCCTCATCAGATTTATTCTCCAGGCCCTTCCCCAGCTTCGTTGCCCTCCTCTGCCCTTGCTCCAGCACGTCAACAACTCCCTTGTACTGAGGTGCCCAAGACTGGACCCAGTCCTCAAGGTGTAGCCTCACAGAAAAGTGTCTGTCAGAAACTGAGTTGGCAAAAGTCACTAGGTCTTTCATAGCCACAGAATCACAGAATTCTGACCTGTTGGAGAGCAGTGTAGGAGAAAGGGACCTGGGGGTCCTGTTGGCCAGCAGGATGACCATGAGCCAGCAGTGTGCTCTTGTGGCCAAGAGGACCAACAGCATCCTGGGGTGGATCAGAAGGGGGAGGGTTAGCAGATCAAGACAGGTTCTTCTCCCCTTCCACTCTGTCTGGCTGAGACCACATCTGGAGTGTTGTGTCCAGTTGTGNTCACCCCATGGACCTCGTCTGCCTGTGCCTGGCACTTCCTATGACAAGGCACAACCCCCCTGTGCCACACCTACTTTTGATGTTTCTGGCAACACTTCATTTGCTCNCGTTTGAAATCCTCCTGGCCATGTTCCTGCGCGATTTGGTCTAGGTGATCCTACTGTGGCTGGGGATTGGAATAAATGATATTTCAAGGTCCCTTCCAATTTCTAATGTTCTGTGATTCTGTGAAAAACATGGTGGCCACTTTGCCCTGGTGGTAGGAAGGAAGGAAGGAAGGAAGGTTTCATCTAAATTCTGCTCTTTGCAGAAATGTGCATTCATTCATTCGTGGCCACAGGAATCACCCTGGTGGGAATGGAGGACTGGTGTGAGAGCACATGGGACACACAGCTGGACACTAAAATGCCCACTGACTCCAAGAGATGTTTTCATGGACTAAATGGACTCCTCAAAGAGCAAGAACTGCTGAAAAGATTTTCCCTGTGAGGGATCTGAGTATTTTAGGCTGGTTGTGTAAGCGTGTGATTATTCTCTGTAGTACTCTGTGTGGGGTTGTTCTGTGGGATGAATTCTTCGTGTAGGGTTTCGTATGGGGTGAATTAAATGTGGTTTGTTGTGGGTTTTTCCCCCCAAATTGGCTTTCATTTTATGCCTGCAATTTGTAAGTGGTTTCAAAAGTGTTCTTGTTTTGATTTGTTTCGCCCCATTAGCTCATTAAATAAAATTAATTGCTTAATTTCATCTCAGGATAAACCCTTGACACCCAGCCACTGCTGGATGTGCAGTGGTCTCCAGAGGATCTGCTGCTGAGCTCCTGGCAGGATGCTTCCACCATGGGTTGAGCTTTTGTGAATTAGCATGTAAATTGCTTGAAACTCACTTTTATTCACCGTGTGTGCTCAGTTTGGGGTAAACAGGAAAGGCAGCCTCTTCAGTAGAAGAGAAACACACAGAAAAACACCAGAACTGTTGGACTACGGGAAACACTCTTTCTACTCTACGTCTTTATTTCCTGGAATTATTGAAGGCTTCCCATTTGCATCCACTGCAGAGAATTTCTGACATGAAACCAAACAGTGCTGGGCAGCCTGTGTTCATGCAGGTGAGGGCAGTGCCATGGCTGTAGCCAAACTGTAGAGCACCCATCTCCACCCCATGGACCTCGTCTGCCTGTGCCTGGCACTCCCTATGACAAGGCACAACCCACCTGTGCCACATCTACTTTTGATGTTTCTGGCAACACTTCATTTGCTCTTTGGACCAGGTGTCCTGTTTTGTGCTGATTCTTGGAATCGTAGAATCGCTCAGGTTGGAAAAGACCCCTGGGATCGTCGAGTCCAGCCATCAACCCTGCTCTACAAGGTCACCCCTAAAACAGATCCCCCAACACTACATCGAAGCCACTTTTAAACACATCCAGGGATGAGGGCTCAACCACCACCCTGGACAGCCCATTCCAGTGCCTGACCACTCTCTCCATGGAGAATTTCTCCTGAATGTCCAACCTAACCCTCCCCTGTTGGAGCTTGAAGCCCTTCCCTCTGCTTCTGTCACTAATGACCTGTGAGA
The DNA here is from genome assembly GCA_013400115.1 of Rhinopomastus cyanomelas. NCBI lineage: Eukaryota > Metazoa > Chordata > Aves > Bucerotiformes > Rhinopomastidae > Rhinopomastus > Rhinopomastus cyanomelas. Next base: position 37,538 of record VXBP01001188.1, read on the forward strand.
AGAGCCCAGCACCAACATCTCTACAGTGTCCTTTCAGATAGTTGTAGAGAGCAATGAGGTCTTAGAACTGGATGATCAGCTGGTCCCTTCCAACCCTGAGTGATTCTNTTATTGAAGGCTTCGCATTTGCATCCACTGCAGAGAATTTCTGACATGAAACCAAACAGTGCTGGGCAGCCTGTGTTCGTGCAGGTGAGGGCAGTGCCATGGCTGTAGCCAAACTGTAGAGCACCCATCTTCACCCCATGGACCTCGTCTGCCTGTGCCTGGCACTTCCTATGACAAGGCACAACCCCCCTGTGCCACACCTACTTTTGATGTTTCTGGCAACACTTCATTTGCTCTTTGGACCAGGTGTCCTGTTTTGTGCTGATTCTTGGAATCGTAGAATCGCTCAGGTTGGAAAAGACCCCTANGTCCTCATCAGACTGATTCTCTTTAACCTCAGCAGCAGACATCACCTGCTCAACACAGGTGACTGGGCAGTTTTTGAGCAGATAAGGGTAAGATTGCTATCAGGAACAGGGGATGTTAGAGCAGATCACTCTAGTTAGATGAGACAGAACCTCATCCACTACCCCCACCTGCTTGTTCTGCACAGGCAGCCTGCAAAACCCAGACTTTTACAGAAGGAAGCTGGTCCCCAACTCCATCTCCAGACACCCACCAGGATTGTCCTCTCAGAGCTGATAGTTCTACGATAGGAGATGAGGTGGAAAAATACAAAGTGAATCTGAAGGAGGAATCATTTTGGGGGACTCAAGTCTAATCCCCTCTGCTGGTGCATTTCTCAGCTCTAAATCCCACATGTGCATAATTTATGTCAGTGTGAGGAGGCAGCCAGAGAAAGGAAGAAATAAATAATTTACAGTGAGAAGCAACAGTTGGTGCCCGTCTTAAACATCCCTCCCTCGTGCACACAGTCACGGAATGGATTTATCCAGAACCAATCCAAGGCTGAGCACAAATTCCCATTCATCACTCTGAGGGCTTCTCCCCATCCCTCAGGCTGTGACAAAAGTTTGCTCGGTGGGAAGCAGCTGTTTACACCCAGCGTGAGCATCATCCCCTAATCCGTGCTTACACAGAGGAATCTCCACGGACTGCAATACGGAGCTCTGTGTTTAGCCTAAACACACACACACACAGCTATTTACACTGGAGAAATCCTAAATCCTTCAGAATCACAGAATTACTGAGGCTGGAAAAGAGCTCTGAGCTCAGCCAGCCCAGCCCAGGACCTGACACCACCACAGCAGCCACACCAGGGCACTAGGTGCCACAGACGGTCTGTCCTTAAATACCTCCAGGGTACCACTACCCTGGAGGCTAGTCTACCACTGCCACGGCTAGTCCAGTCCAGGCTCTGATCACCCTTTCCATGAGGAAGGGCTTCCTAACATCCAAACTAACCCTCCCCTGGTGCAGCTTCAGTCCTGCTCTCTTATCCTGGCCCCAGTTGCCTGGGAGAAGAGCCAGACCCCCACCTGACTACAACCTCCCTTTAGGGAGTTGGGGAGAGGGAGAAGGTCCCCCCCGATTCTACTACAAGTTCAACACCCCCAGCTCCCTCAGCTTCTCCCCATCAGCCTTTCCCCCCAGTCCCTTCCCCAGCCTCATTGCTCCTCTGCACCTGCTCCAGCCCCTCAATCTCTTTCTTGAAGTGAGGGGCCCCAAACTGCCCCCAGTACTCGAGGGGAGGGCTCCCCAATGCCCAGTACAGGGGGAGAATGACAAACCCAGTCCTGCAGCCACACCAAGAAGACATTATCCATAGGTAACAGGATCACAGAACATCAGGGACTGGAAGGGACCCCTAAACATCATCCAGTCCAATCCCCACTGCCACAGCAGGATTACTCAGAGCTTTCGTGTGGATGGGCAGGGGTGAAGGTGTGAAGTCTAAGACATGTTGTTTTCTCTTAGAGTTTCTGAGGGCTATCAAAACTTTTGAGAGGTCCTTGTGTAAGAAAACCAAAAAACCTAGACTCATAGAATCATTAGGGATTGGAAGGGATCTTGAAAGATCATCCAGTCCAATCCCCCTGTCACAGCAGGATCACCCAGACCAAGTCATACAGTCAGTCTGGGTTAGAAGGGACCACAGGATCATCCAGTTCCAACTCCCCTGCCATGGCCAGAGCCTCATCCAGCCTTCTGCTTATGTCTTGAGCAAAAAGAGCCTGTGGGACACAAGGGCTGCTAACAGCAGCAGACTCTCTCCAGCTGAATTTCCTGGTGCCCTTTGACAGACGCATCGCTTGAGCTAAGATGTGCAAGTTCCATTTGCAGGTTTTCTCCTCTCTTTGCTTTTCTTCCACCTTGCTCACCCTAATGGAAAGAGACACGTTTGTCTCTGTCTAATATTAGTGCATTGTCTGTGTGTTTCCTCTCTCCCTCTGCATTCTGAAATTAGGACTGGCATGATCTAATTAAGACAGACACGAGCGAGCGAGAAGGCTCCAGAGGAAGGCTGGAGCGGGAGAAGCAGCAGGATTGTGAGCTGGTTTTTTTTAACTCCGGCTCAGGCGTAATCTTAAAGACATGAAGCAACACACATGCCTGCTCAAACAAGTTGTTAGCAAACTAATTGTGCATTACAAGACAGCAGAGCCTTGCTGTGCTCGCTTTACACTGTTTAAAGACGGCTTTAGCGCCGTCAGAAGGCAAATCCAGCACGCCTGGACATAAGGTTGGGTGGGGAGGTTTGCCACCTTCCTTTTAACAAGGCAGTTGCTTTATAGAATCATAGAATCATCATGGCTGGAAAGGACCTCCAGGGTCATCAAGCCCAACCTTTTCTCCTCTAGTGTCTAACCGCTAGACCATCTCCCTAAGCGCCGCGTCCACTCGTTCCTTAAACACCTCCAGGGATGGTGACACCACCACCTCCCTGGGCAATCCATTCCAGCACCTAACCACCCTCTCAGTAAAGAATTTCCTTCTAACATCCAATCTAAACCTCCCCTGATGCAACTTGAGGCCATTTCCTCTCCTCCTGTCATCACTAATTGGAGAGAAGAGCCCAGCACCAGCCTTGCTACAACCTCCTTGTAGGTAGTTGTAGAGGGCAATAAGATCCCCTCTCAGTCTTCTCTTCTCCAGACTAAACAACCCCAGCTCCCTCAACCTCTCCTCATAGGGCATGTCTAGCATCAGTCTCTCCTTATGAAAGACCATAATACTGAGCTGGAATTCAAAAAGGGACTTGGGGGTCTTGGTGGCCAACCTCAGCTCCCTCAGCTGCTCTCCATAGGGCCTGTTTGACAGACATCCCACTGCAGCACTTCATGTATTATCTGCCCCTTGATAGCAGGAGGCAAAGCCTTTTCATGGCAGCCTCCAGAGAGGGAGGGAGAGAGAGAGAGAGAGAGAGAGAGGAAGGTTCTTTACAACAAACCTAACAAGGGCACCACTTCCCCATCTGATCCTCAGCCCTCAACACAACCCTGAGAGTGGAGCAGGCAGCGCTCCCTTGCATTGCTCTCATGACTTGCACACCCTCTCGTGACTGACAGTAGGTATCTGACTTGTCAGTGCACGTACTCAGAGACACAACGTGATTGATGTCCACGGCCTAAAAAGACTCAGGCTGTTTGTTTAGTCCATCACACTGTTATCTCTTAGAAGTTCCCATCAGATTAGCAATTTCAGTCAGAAAATAGGGTATGTCCTGCTCCCTCCCCCTTCCTTCCCCGAGATGACTTTTCAGCAGACCAATCCAACTAAATTGCACCAAAAGAAAATGAAGAAAACAACAGAGTAGACCTATTTTTCAAATTCCCTGCTTCCCTGAAGCTTTAGCTTAGGGCACCCAGGCTGCCTTTCAGTCCCTCCATGCTGGCAGAGGTCCATAAGGTTTCCTCTACAGAACAGATTACAGGCAGCTGCAGCACGAGTAAATTTGGAAGGAGCTTGTCGTCGCAGTTATCGGCGCTCCCGCAAGTCCCAGGCAGCATCAGAGCTCAATAAAATACAAACACATCGGAAGAGCGTTCTCCTTCACAGGACTTGGTCCTTCATCACCATGATCCCTGAAACAGAAACCTCACCTCTGTCATTTGCACAGGAGTCTCTCTGTGGTGCCTGACAGCTGATCGAGATAGAGATTTAATTCTTGCTGATGCGGTCTGGGAGTGTCAAGGTCTGGATAAGACTAGATAGTGGCAGCTCACTCTGAACACACATTTCCAGTTCTCTGCCCCCAGTCCAGACAAGTCCAGCAGGCAATGTTCCTAGTCTCAGAGAGGTTCGTGTCAGTCCTGTGATAAGCTCGGCAAAGCCCAGCTTCTTTTCACAGTATCACAGTAATGATGAGGTTGGAAAAGACCTTAAAGATCATCCAGTCCAACCTTCGTTCTTCAATTGTTGCAGAGAGTGCTGTGGGAACCTCTCCAGTTAAAGTTCATAGAATTAGGATCACAGATCACAGAATTATCCAGGTTGGAAAAGACCCTTAGGATCATTGAGTCCAACCATCAACCCTACTCCACATGTTCACCTCAAAACCAGATCCCTCAACACTACATATAAGCAACTTTTAAACTCATCTGGGGATGGGGACTCAACTACCACCCTGGGCAGCCCATTCCAGTGTCTGACCACTCTCTCCAGGAAGGTATCAAACATCCAGGGCATGTTCCATAAAAAGATGAGTTACAACAGAGCAGTTCTGACTCTGAAGAATCAAATGCACCCATTCTGTACTAGCAGGAGACCCTCCTACTCATGAGACAGTCATCCTACTTCAGTTCAGGCTGGAAGTGTGGCTTATACAGTGTCCTAGGGCACCATCTGGTTGGTAGCCAGCTGAACAGGAGCCAGCAGTGTGCTCAGGTGGCACAGAAGGCCAATGGCAGGCTGGCTTGGATCAGCAATAGTGTGGCCAACAGGACTAAAGTCATTCTCCCTCTGTACTGGCCATTGGGGACGCTTCCCCCCAAGAATTGGGGGCTGTTCTGGGCCCCTCACTTCAGGAAAGAGATTGAAGGGCTGGAGTGAGTCCAGAGGAGCAATGGGGAAGGGACTGGAGGGAAAGGCTGATGAGGAGAGGCTGAGGGAGCAGGGATTGTGTAGCTGGAGAAGAGGAGACTCAGGGGGGACCTTCTCCCTCTCTACAACCACCTGAAAGGAGTTTGTGGGCAGGTGGGGGTCAGGCTTTTCTCTCAGGCAACTAGCGCCAGGATGAGAGGGCAGGACCTTTAGCTGCACCAGGGAAGGGTTAGGTTGGATGTCAGGAAGCCCTTCCTCACAGAAAGGGTGATCAGAGCCTGGACTGGACTGCCCAGGGCACTGGTGGGGTCTCCACCCCTAGAGGTGTTTAAGGACAGACTGTCTGTGGCCCTTAGTGCCCTGGTCTGGCTGCTGTGGTGGTGCCAGGACCTGGGCTGGTCTGGCTGAGCTCAGAGGGCTTCTCCAGCCTCAGTAATCCTGTGATTCTGTGATCTTATGGGCACAGTGGATGCAGCACAATTTGAGCTACCTTTTGGATCTGCAAGAGACTGAAGAGAGGCTTGAGAGGCTTCAGCAACCATGATAGATCCACTCTAGCAAGTTGATGTGGAACCACTACTGAGTAGCAGGAGTTTAAGTAGTCTGCAGCAAACACAGCCTTTTCATGTGACTGACTCCTGGGTTTTCTTCCAGTATAAGGTAGTGGGAAAATGTGTCAAAACCACAGCCTGTTGAAAAGGCTGAGAAGCAGCTGATCTGCATTTAAATTCCTGATTAGCAACGTGCACGTGATGCTGTGGGTTGCTGTCACTGCATCACAGAACCACTCTGGCTGGAAAAGACCCCTGGGATCATCGAGTCCAACCACCTACCCTACCCTGCAAGTTCACCCCTAAACCACATCCCTCAACACCTCATCCAAGCAAACTTCAAACACATCCAGGGATGGCGACTCGACCACCTCCCAGGGAAGCCCATTCCAGCGCCTGTAGCTGGTTTCTATAAAATCTAGACAATAACTTTTTAAAAGTCGATCAAACCGTGCAGAGTCCCCAGGCACTGCAGATGCTTTTAATAAGAGACAGATTAAATAGCACAAGAAGCTTTACATATTATGGCATCCTTGGCATAAATCTTTCTTACAAGAGTTGTTAATAGTCACTACAGGGAACGTATTTCTAGAACGATTGTGAGGATGGGAGGTACCTCTGCAGCCACAGAAGATTGTCACTCCATCCCAGACAGCACCATGCATGTGAACCACAGAATCATAGAGCATCAGGGGCTGGAAGGGACCTCACAAGATCATCCAGTCCAATCCCCCCATCACAGCAGGATCACCTAGACCAAGTAGAAGGTACTAGCTCTGCCTTACCCAATATTTTCTCTGATAAGAAGTTGCCCAACATCAGCTAAAGCTGTTCTAATGCAGCTTAAATTCAGGCTGTGTGGAATGGTCAAGCTCACTGAGATCAACACCAGCTTCTCCTCTTTGGCAGCAAAATGTTTGGGGTACCTAATCTACTACTTGTTCTAAATATTAAGTCCCTATGCCTGTGGAAAAAAAAAACATCCAGAAGTCCTGCTGGTGGTTTTTTTACTGGGAATTCTGCACTGAAAAATTAATAATTATGGAGGTCCACATAGCTGCTTCCCTCTCCACTTTGATATCAGACTTGTCCTAAGGGGAAGTGTCCTGGTTTGAATTAGAACAGAATGAAGTCAGTGATTTTGCTTTTCACCTAAGTCTGTTCTAATTAACTTCACTTTCTGCAGTCAGCATCATAGCTGTGCAGACAGTGGCCATGTTTACAGTTACTGCCAGGGACTGGGATGCAGAAGGGCCCTTAGACTTTTTCCTGTGAGGATCAAGGTCACTGCTAAATCTTGGGACCATATTGAGGAGTCCACAACAAGTGGGAGGTCGTGCCTGCAGGGAGAAATGGGCAGGACAGGTGGCCTTAAATGGACCAGCAACATCTACTCCACACTATAGATGTCATGTTGTGCATGAAGCTGAGCAACCACAAGGGTCAGCCTGTCTTCTTCAACGGGAGGCATCCAAGGAGGGCTCTGTCCATTCTGCCTTCAATCCCAACACATGCATTCCTGCATCCAGTTCTGCAATCCACCTCTTAGATCCATTCCTGTCTGCTGCTGGCTGAGCCCAGTCTGGGACGTCCCGCTGTCTGCATCAGTGGTGACAGTGACATAATCACCATCAGGAGGACTGGGTTCAGCACTGGGTTTGTATATATTCCTTTTTATTGCTATTTTAATTAAAGCCACTTTAGTGTTCTTCAAGCTGTAAGTTCATCTCCCTTATTTCCTCTCCCTCTCCCCCCAGCATTTTTTTGGGGGGTGGTCTTTCATAGAGAGCATCTGTCATTCATTCAGTGGTCAGCCCAGCCTCAACCCACGACAGGAAGGCTGTCTTATTTCCCAGCAAAACCAGTATCTCCTCCCCCTTCACCTTTTCATTTTTGTGGCCTTTTTTTGAACTCTGATTGTCAGACACAGGGGCTACAAAGCAAGACAGCAAAAGCTTGAAACAAATGCTAAAAACATAGTTATGCCCTGCAGACTCTGGAGCTTCTCTGCAGTGCTACCAGACTCCGGAGCTCCTCTGCAGCTTCAATCTCCACAGGCTCCTGGAGGGACTGCTGTGATGCCCTCACTGTCAAGGCTGTGGCTTCCTTCTGTGTTGTAGGATTTGATAGCTCTAATGGGGATGCAGGGAGCCTGCTGGAATCTTCTACAGAGCTGGCTGTGTCAACATCCTCCAGCGATCCTGAACACACCAGTCTTTTTGCAGGAGCACTGGCTTTCCTGGTCACTGGTGTGACATTAACAGAGGAAGCCCCCAGCACTCTCTGTTCACTCTTTTAATCTGCCTTCTGTGACCTTTTCCCAGTCCATCTCCTGGAACTTCCCTTCCTTTGCCTCTGCCCCTCCTGTTTTCTCTCCGCATGGCACTGGTCATCTCTCCATCCCTAATGATACTCAAACCACAGCTGTTGCAAAAGCTTTTTCCTCTTGTTCCTCTCACCATCTGGAACAGCCTTTTTTCCCCCGTTGTTTCTTTCTGCCTCACTGCCTCTGCACCTATTTTCACATCTCATCAGAAAACACTTCTGCTCCCATGCCTGTGCCTCTTAATTTCTCTCTCCCTCTGCTATTAGGTATTATTTAACTTTGATAAGTACCTTGGGATGAAACAAATCCTCCTAAATAAAGCTGTAATCCACTGTCAGCACAGCTTACCCAACCTATTTGCTTTCCCACTTGGTCTTCATCAAACAGGAGGCTCTCCCTGTGTGGACGATGCGCAGCGTTACGCTGCTGACCACCCAGCAATGGGAAAGAGGAGGGAGGCAGCCCTGCCTTGTGAGTAACAGGCTGCTCTCTGAGCCAGAGCACACAGGGGTAGGAGATATCCCTGGGAACCTTCAGGGGGAACACCCAGGAGCAGTGAGCAAGGTTGAGAGTCTGCAAGGCTTATTAATTATCAAGGCTGATTTGCTTTTCACTCCTCAGATCTCACAAACACATGTAAGTACCTGAGGCAGACAACTGGCATGAGGTGCAGATCTAAGGCACAAATGGCTGCAACAACAATTAGCTAAACATTGCTGCAAAGAGGCTGCAGGGAAGGCAGCTGGGGGCAAAAAGCAGAGCTGTGGCATGCTCACCTCTGAAGTGCGGAGCCAGGAGAGACATCGAGAGGGCAGCTCAGTGCAGTCATGTAGGGATGGGTGTTGCTCTCTGCTGTTTGCTCACTCTCTCTCATCTGCTCTTCTGTAGCTCTGAACTATTAAGAAATAAAAGATAATTACCATAAAAAGCTAAAATCTAACAAGGGCTTATGTTTTGGGGTCTTCTGGTGCTTAATGAGCCAAAGGCCGTTTGTCTCATGGGCAAGTGTGGACAGATTTGGACTGAAATTTATTAAATGATCTAATTGCTGAGGCTCTGAGTGTGAGGCTGGCCACAGCCAACAGAAACCAGCCAGAGTCATAGGAATTGGGAGCAGGCTGGCTGTCAGGTGGGTTGTGGTGCTTGGGGCAAGAGCAAAGCCAGAACCATGCCCACTGCCAACAGCCCGAGCTTGGTGCTGCCATCTCACCAACACCCAGTGAGGCACCAGGCAGGGGTAGGCAGATAGGTTTGCTGGAAAAACTTGTGCATATTGGGGTGACAGCTGGCTGAACAGGAGCCAGAAGTGTGCCCAGGTGGCCAGAAAGGCCAATGGCATCCTAGCCTGGATTAGAAATAGTGTGGCCAGTAGGACAGCAATTGCTCAGCATTGGTGGGGCCTCACCTGGAATATTGCCTTCAGGTTTGGGCACATCACTACAAGAAGCATCTCAGTGTCATCTCATGATAGGACATGGGGCAGTAGGTGTGAGCTGGAACATAGGAGGTTCCATACAAGCATCAGAAGGAACTTCTTCCCAGTGAGGGTGACAGAGCACTGGAACAGGCTGCCCAGGGAGGTTGTGGGGTCTCCTTCTCTGGAGACATTTAAAACCCACCTGGATACGTTCATGAGTGACTTGATCTAGGAGATCCTGCTGTGGCAGGAGGATTGGACTGGATGATCTTTCCAGGTCCCTTCCAATCCCTAAAGTTCTGTGAGTCTGTGATCCTGTGTTGCATCTCTTATGCTCTGCACCGACTGAAAACAAGGAGGACAGGACAGTTACATAACACTCACATATATACACACACATACATGTGATGATATGTACAGATCTCACCACAGCAGTGTAGAAAGCCTCAGTTCTGAACTTACCACAACATCCAGAGCATTGACTGCTTTCCTATTTTCCTTCACAGAGGGTAGAAGTGTTGTGACAGCACGTGCCCTCCATCAGGGACACTAGCAGGAACAGAGTAGCTACAGCACTCGAGGCCATGGTGTAGGGGATGAAGGCTGATCCTGGAGGTCCTTTCCAGCCATAGCAGTTCTGTGATTCTATGATTCCATCCGTTGCCTTTGGTTAAACCCAAGTCTTCGCTGTGTATGTCTGCTGCAGCACAGCACACATGAGAACACAGAAGACAGTGGTGCTGTGTGTTTTACTGATTTAGTAAAAAATAGCCTGCCCAGGGGATCTGTAAAGCAAGAAAAACATGATAAACGGATTAGAAAATAATTCTGAGTAATAACCATTCTTTTGAGAAAGTAATAAACTCGTTCCTGGAAAACCAAAGAGTAAAAGAGGCTGGATTTATTGACTAAATAATTCGCTATGAATTATTCACTCAGCTGTAGTGCTTACAGCTATTCCATTAAAATATTCCCCTATTTAACATACAGTGCAAACTAATAACAATTAAAGTCAGCAGCGGTGGAATGTTCTCAGCAAGCCACATGAGGACTGCCACGCAGCTTCGCCACGGCGGAAGGGCCACGTGTAGATCTGCAGACACGGGCAGCCCAGTTGGCTATTTACAGCCATCAGCTGATCAGGATACTGGGATCTGCACAGTCATCATGGAAGCACAGAAATAGGGAGGTTGGGAAAGTCCTGTAAGATCATCAAGTCCAGCCTTTAAGCCTGCTCTTGTCTTTCTCACCCCTAAAGCAGCTCTCTAAGCACCTCATCTATACGGCTTTTAAACACATCAAGGGATGGTGCCTCAACAACCTCCCTTCCAGTGCTTTACAACCCTCTCAGAGCAAAACTCTTCCCCAATGTCCAGCTAAACCTCCCTTGATGCAGCTTTAGGCTGTTCCCTCTAGTCCTATCGTTTCCTTGTGAGAAGAGGCCCTTGCAGATAGCTGTAGAGAGCAATAAGGTCTCCCCTCAGTCTGAACGCAGTACTCGCAGGGGGGTCTCGCCAATGCTGAGCACAGAGGGGTAGCCCAGCTACTTTTCACTGGTGTGAAAGACCTATCTACCATGGTCCTGCTTGCTGCTCATGCCAGCCAGACCACTGCTTCCTCATAATGCTCCCAGCCAGACACATGGTAGGAAAACAGGTTTCCTGGAAAGGCTTGTGCATATTGGGGTGATGAGTGTGCCCAGGTGGCCAACACGGCCAATGGCATCCTAGCCTGGATTAGGAGTAGTGTGGCCAGCAGGACCATGCTTGCCCTTAATCCTCCCAGCCAGACACACGTAGTTAAAGCTCAGAGAATCACTGAATGTTAGGGATGTCCCTTCCAATCCCTAATGATTCTATGATTGGAAAGGATCTCGAAAGACCATCTAGTCCAATCTCCCTACCACAGTAGGGTCACCTAGATCCACTCGCACAGGAACGTGTCCAGGTGGGTTTTAAATGTCTCCAGAGAAGGAGATGCCACAACCCCCCTGGGCAGCCTGTTCCAGTGCTCCACCACACTCACTGGGGAGAAGTTTTTGCTCACACTGATGTGAAACCTCCTATGTTCCAGTTGACACCCATTGTTCCTTGTCCTATCATTGGGTGCCACCGAGAAGAGTCTTACTCCATCCTCCTCACACCTGCCCTTTCCATATTATCAACGTTAAGGAGATCACCCCTCAGTCTCCTTTTTTCCAGGCTAAAGAGACCCAGTTCATGTCCATTCAATTCCTTTCCGCTTCAGAAAAGCCAAGACTTCACACAAGGCTTCACATCACTCTGACATGACAGATGTTCTGACCATAATGGGCCATGAGAAATACAGACCTGTTAGACAGCAGCTCTGACACACTTTTATTGAATTGATGTAATGGGTCTGCCTTGTTTCAAAGTTAATTCCCTTCAACTTCACAGCTTGTTAAAAACAGCCCCTCTTTGGGCAGTTAAATGGCCAAAAGTCTCATAGAATCATAGAATAATTAGGGATTGGAAGGGACCTTGAAAGATCATCTAGTCCAATCCCCTACCACAGCAGGATCACCTAAACCAAGTCACACAGGAACACATCCAGGAGGGTCTTAAACTTCTCCAGTGAAGGAGACTCCACAACCCCCCTGGGCATCCTGTTCCAGGGCTCTGTCATCCTCACCAGGAAGAAGTCTCTTCTCATATTGATGTGGAACCTCCTCTGTTCCAGCTCACACCCATTGCCCCTTGTCCTATCACTAGATGACACTGAGAAGAGCCGGTCTCCATCCTCCTGACACCCACCCCTCAAATATTCCTGTCTCCAAGCAGGGCAGATAGACATCCTACTGAGCCAAGGACATGCTCCTTAAATCCTGACCTATCTGATGAAAAAGTGTGTCAACTCACACAGAGGGAAGGCCAAAACACTTCTAGACAAAACTAGCTTGACTCTAGCTGCACTGATGTGTCTGGAAATGGTGTGAGGGTGGGCAGAGCCCTGCTGGATCAGCCAGGTGAGCCTATCAATACGTGCTGTCACGTTCCTTGCTTGGCCTGGTTTCATCCTCTCCCAACCTAACAAATGCCAAGGCGGAAGGCATTTACTGCCTATAAAAATGTTAGCCTTCCATTTTCAAGTTTATTTAGCTCATGGTGTGGTCATTACCAGCTCATAAACAGGAGGAATGCCCTCCAGTACTGAGCTACTTCATGAAAGTTTATTGGATGACACTGACCATAACAATAACCAAAGCAGATATATAACCCTGCTAAACAAGGCTGAGTCTTCAACATCCACCAGTCTATCTAGCAGCTTTAGTGGGAGTTTTATCCCTCCTCTTCTGTACTTTACAGCCTTTTGTCCTTTCCTGCCTCTTCTTCAGGTGCTGGTAGTTTCTGAGGAGATGTTACAACAAGCACTTGAGCTATTGGCAAGCACAGCTCTAACAAAAGGGCTATGAACGAAGGCAATGGAAGCCCTCACCTCATTCTGGTGTCCTGCCTTGATCTCTCTAAACACTTCACTTTCCCCTTCCTGTATTCTCGTGCTCAGCAACCAGCGTCTTCACAAGGAAATGGAAAATGTTTTTCTTGCTGACAGGCACAAAAAAGAATTGCCCTAGGAGTGAATTTGGACCATCTAATCTGAGAAGGAGAGCAAAGTAGTGATGAGGAGAACAAACACTGGGAGGAGAGGCTGGGAGAGCTGGGAGTGGTTAGCCTGGAGATGAGGAGACTCACGGGGAACCTTCTCCATCTCCACAACTCCCTGTAGTGAAGCTGTAGCCAGGTAGGGATCAGGCTTTTCTACCAGGGAACTAGCAACAGGACGAGAGGGCAGCACCTGAAGCTGCAGGACAAGGCTCCATTTTCATTCTTTCCTCTGAGTAGTTCCACTCTTCCACTTGCTCATAACTGCCATTATTTTCCGAGACAAGTACTATCTCATGTCTTAATACATCGTTTTAGATCAGAGCTGCTAGAACTAAATCATGTCCAGAGGGGACACACCATTTGTGCAAAGAGCACTGTAATAGCCGTATTTTCTAGCCCTTACTTCTCAGCCCCTCATGTCTAGCTCAGCTTTTAGAAACCACTGCTTTATGGAGAAAATAATTCCTCACAGGATCGTCCACAGCGATGCCCCAGCACTGACAGTCAGGTGGTCCTGGTTTACTGATCCAGCAGCCTCTTCTGACCTTCTGTGTGTTTTCAGGCTGATGCTGAGTGAGCACATCCACCCCTCTCTGCAGCCTCCAACTGCAGCGGGAGAGGATGAGCAGGAGGTCCTTGCTCAGCATGCACACGTGCTCTTCTCTGCCTCTGCAGAATTAGGGTGAGAGGCAGTCACTGCTGGAGACTGTCAGCTGCAGCTTTTCTGGAGCAAGAAAATCTGCCACCAACGGGAAAAAACCTAAAAGCCAACCCCACAAAGCTGAACTCCTGCTCGAAAGGAGCATTAAGAGGTAAAAACACCCCAGACCAGTTCATTAAAGTGAAGTCATGCACTAAACACAGCTAATGCACTCTCTCCTGTTCCAGCCAGCTTCATGAATAATGGATCAACAAAGCTTCACCTGCTTTAATTAATTTGGTTTCAAAATTAACTTGACCCAACACAAAATTAGCAGTCGATTTAAAGCTGTTGTTGCTCAACAGGTTCAGGAGATACAAAGCAACTGGGTTAAGGGAAAAGTGCTGCCAGCAGCAAAGGGCAGGGTTTTATTCCCTGCAGTAAAAGGTCTGGTTAATTAATACAATGCTAAGGTGGGGGGTGCATTTCCCTTGCCAAGAGCTAACGTGACAGTTTTATTTGTAAACTTAGGTTCTTTGGGTTTGATCTCTTTGCTTGGTGAATAAAATTCCTGAATTTCCTTTAATGGGGGTTTTTCCTCTTCTGTGGAGTCCTGCTTTCAAGCCAGCTGCTGCTGCTGCCTTTTTCTAACACAGGATGACCCACTGAAGCACACAAGTAGCTCAGGGAGAAAATATCTCACCTAACTTGTGTGTGGCATCTGCCCTTGCTTGGTGTGGCTTGTCCCTCCGGAGGGGGGACTTGCTGACACACTGAAGCAGCTGCCAGAGTCGTCTGGTTTAAAGTCTTTGTAAAACTCTCCACCATGAGGGAATGGAAGCGAAAAGCCCTCCTGTGGCTTGGAGCAAATTTGGAGAGCTCCTCGCTCATCATCTCGCTCAGCAAAACTCTTGTGTTTGTCCTTCCCAGCAGCTGGGGGTTCCTCCGGTACAACGACAGCTCAGCTGTTTCTGCAGCCGTGTCCCTGGCACAGATGATCCAGGCAGACTGTGAATCCCATGATTTCTAGCATGTGCTCAGAAGGATTCCCCACAGAAAGAGGACTCGTAGCCCACCTTTAGATAAGCTTCTCCCCACAGCACAGACCTAAAACTGTTTCTGTGGAACAAAACAACAAGCCATTATACTGGTCAAGGCTTCCTAGCTCTGAGCAAGTGACTTTCCCTATAGCAGAGTGTTAGTGCCAAGAACTTTCACACCTTTGTCTTGTTGGCATTGTGATTGGTTTCTCAGACTGTTGCTGACTTCACTGGTCTGGAGCTGATCTGTAAATTTACTCTTTAACAGCTAGAAAAAATCCTTACTGCCTGCTTGTGCTCGTTGTCAGGATGCAGCTTTGGATGGGGTTTGCTTTGGAGTTGTATGTGGTGGGACAGTTGCTGTTTTGGCCCTTACTGTGTGGTGGCCTTTAGAACCACAGAATCATTGAGGCTGGAAAAGCTCTCAGAGATCATCCAGCCCAGCCCAGGACCTGACACCACCACATCAGCCAGACCAGGGCACTAAGGGCCACGACCACTCTGTCCTTAAACACCTCCAGGGATGGGGAATCTACCCCTGCCCTGGGCAGTCCGTTCCAGTGTCTGATCACCCTTTCCATGAGGAGGAGCTGCCTAACATCCAACCTAACCCTCCCCAGCACAGCTTCAGGCCCTGTCCTCTTGTCGTGTCACTAGTTGCCTATGTCCAACATCCACCTGACTACAGCCTCCCTTCAGGGAGTTATAGAGAGAGAGAGAGAAGGTCCCCCTGAGTCTCCTCTTCTCCAGGCTACACAATCCCAGCTCCCTCAGCCTCTCTTCATCAGATATTCACTCCAGTCCCTTCCCCAGCCTTGTTGCTCCCCCGGACCAGCTCCAGCACCTCAATCTCTTTCTGGGCTCCTCAGTGCAAGAGGGATGTGGAGCTGCTGGAGGGAGTCCAGCGCAGGGCAACAAGGATGATGAAGGAAGTGGAGCACCTCCCTTATGAGGAGGGGCTGAGGGAGCTGGGTCTCTTTAGATTGGGGAAGAGGCAACTGAGGGGTGACCTCATTAATGTCTATAAACATGTGAAGGGTGGGTGTCAGGAGGATGGAGCCAGGCTCAGTTTGACACCCCCCAGTCTGTAGCGCTGCAAAGAAACAAGGTCTGGTTCCATCACTTCAATGCCTTCATGCAGCTGATCTCAATCTTTGGTGAACTACCTTGGTGAGAGGCTGTAACCCTCAGAAAGGAATTGCTTTAGATTATCAGCATCACACGTACGTGCACAGGAATCATTTGCCACTGCAGATCTAAAAGACATACTTGAAGCTGATGGACCCATGTTTACCCTTTTGGGAAAGGATTTAAATGAGATCACGTTAGACTAGGGCTGGTGAACTACAAACGTAAGTCGATGTTTCTTCCAAATTATTTTGCTGTCAAAGTATATTATTCTCTCATAACAAAGTAAGAACTTTCCATTTTTCAGAGTAATTGCTAGAAAGAGTTTGGATCCTCCAAGGGCTGGAGAAAGAAAGAAATTTGCATTAAAAAACCCTACAAAGAGCAGCTTTGAGGCTGGAGGGAGGATGTTTTGTGGGCAGAGCAGTGCGTTTTGCCTTTGTGCTTGTGCATGACCCTTCCTGCCCCAGGTGCAGCAGGGGATAACAGTGCAGAGCAGAACAGCAGCACTGCAGTCTGAACTGCTGCCTGGCTACAAAGGTTCCTCTGGAACGGTCAACTCCATAAGCCCTACGGACGTTTACGTTAGCCGAGCAGGCCTGAACCGTTGCCTCATGGATGTGGAGGCTGCACTTCTAATGAGACTTCAGTGAAAGCAGGTAATGAAGAAAAATTAATCACTTGCCAGAGTTCTCATCCTTGGTGAAAAGTTCCAGAACTTATCTCAAGCAGCATCTGAGCTCTGGTCAGGCTTCCTGTAGGAATAAAAACCCTCCTGGATACGTTCCTGTGCGACTTGGTCTAGGTGGTCCTGCTCTGGAAGAGGTATTGGACTAGATGATCTTTTGAGGTCCCTTCCAGTCCCTAATGATTCTATGACAGTGTTCAAGAGTTCCATTTCCTTATAACATAGTCACAGAACGCTAGGGATTGAAAGGGACCTCAAAAGATCATCTACTTCAATCCCCTCACCACAGCAGGATCACCCAGATCCAGTCGCACAGGAACACATCCAGGTGGGTTTTAAACATTACCAGAGAAGGAGACTCCACAAGCCTCCTTGGACAGCCCCTTCCAGGGCTCTGTCACCCTCACTGGGAAGAAGCTCCTTCTCATATTGATGTGGAACCTCCTATGTTCCAGCTGACACCCATTGCCCCTTGTCCTATCAGTAGATGCCACCGAGAAGAGCCTGGCTCTATCCTCCTGGCACCACATATCTATAAACATTAATGAGATCATCCCCCAGTCTCCTCTATTCCAAAGTACAGAGGTCCAGCTCCCTCAGCCTCTCCTCACCAGGGAGATGTTCCACTCCCTTCACCATCTCTGTGGCTCTACGCTGGACTCTCTCCAGCAGCTCCATGTCCTTCTTGCTGCATTTTGTATGACTTGTCCAAACCTGTAGCTCGCTAGAGCCTGTAGTGCTGTGACATTTGACTGCTTCTCCATGTCATTATCCCTAAAAAAGGAGATCCTAATGATTATTGGCAGGTGTCAGCTTGCCTTTATTTTGAAGAGCCTGAGCAGAAGCTCTCAGTCTCATGAACAAGGTAATAGCACCAGACGATCCCTTGCCACGGTCGGCAGCCTGCAGCTAATGAAAGAGAGGTTGAGCTTTGCCTCAATACGTGAAGGCTGAGAGATGGAACGTTAACTTGCATTTGCCACAGGGCAAGAATATGCATGAACAATTACGGTGATTCGGCTAGCGAGCAGCCCAGCTCCTTCTGAAAACTTAGACTAGGAGCCCAGTGAATTCAGAAGAGGTGGTTCCTCTCAGCTGCCCCAAATGGGTCGCCTTCGCTTTGTTTCAGGTCTTGATCATGTACAACCAAGTCTTTGTTAATCACTTACCTACAGCTAACCTGCATCTTTGTGTTGGAGTGTTCTCCTGGTTTTTATGGCTAGTTCCAGTCTGTTAAGGCTACTGTCCTCTGAATGTCTTTGGATTAATTGGAAGGCATCTTTGATGTCTTTTCTCAGGACAACAGATGATCCTGCTGTGGCAGAGGGATCGGACTAGATGGTCTTTCAAGGTCCCTTCCCTAATGTTCTATGATTCTGTGACAAACCTTCTCTTAATGACAAGTAGCAGCTTCTCCAGGACTCAGCAGAGATTTATTACAATCTTTTAATGGTTAAGCATTAAAAACCACAGATTTAATGAATGCTGGAGTTCAGCTAAAACTCTCACAGGACGGTTGTGTTTTGTGGTCGTGTGGGGTTTTGCCTGAGGACATTTTGGGTTCCTGAGGAAAAGGAGTGCTGAGCAGAAGGGCTTGGTTTAAAGAACTAAACCAAGGGTTTGCCACATGCATGAGGGACAAGCCAAGGGGCACAATCACAGAATCACAGAGTGAATTGAGGCTGGAAAAGACCTCTAAGATCATCCAGCCCAACCAAGAACTTGGCACCACCACATCAGCCAGACCAGGACACTAAGTGCCACAGCCAGGTTGTGCTTCAACACCTCCAGGGATGAGGACTCCACTACTGCCCTGGGTAGTTCATTCCAGCATCTGATCACCCTTTCCAAGGGGAAGGGCTTCCCAACTTCCAACCTAACCATCCCCTGGCAGCTTCAGGCCCTGCTGCCCTCTCATCCTGGTGATGGCTGCCTGGGAGAAGAGCCTGACCCCCAGCCGACTGCAGCCTCCTTTCATGCAGCTGTAGAGAGGGAGAAGATTCCCCCTGAATCTCCTCTTCTCCAGCCTCAACACTCCCAGCTCCCTCAGCTTCTCCTCATCAGAATTTCCCTCCAGTCCCTTCCCCAGCCTCACTGCTCCTCTGGACCCACTCCAGCCCCTCAATCTCTTTCTTGAAGCCAGTGGCCCACAACTGGCCCAGCCTGTTCAGATCTCTCTGCAGCATCTTCCTCCCTTCCAGCAGATCAACACTCCCCCCAACTTGGTGTCATCTGCAAATTTACTCAGGGTAGATTAAATCCCTTCATCAATAAAGATGTTGAATAGAACTGGGCCCTGCACTGATCCCTGGCGTCCACCACTGGTCACTGGCCACCAGCTGGATGCAGCACCATTCCACTCTCTGCACCTGCCAGCTAGTTTTTAACCCATCACCACTGGATGTTCTGTGGGGGGCTGATGGGGCCTCTCAAGTTACTCATGAACTGCACATGGGATCGTAGGACTCTATCCTCCCAAACTGGTGGTCCTTAGCAGGAGCACCCAGGAAAGGAAGCAAATAAGGAAGCAGAGCAATAAAGAGTGTAGAGGCAGAAGCCTGGAGAAGTAGGAGAAAGGAAACTAAAGCCCCAAGCAGCTCATACATCAGGTAATACATTGCACATCATTACTGCTCTCACCACACTCGAGAAGGTGTAAATGCCTGTGTGGAGCAGCCAGACACCTCCACATGAACAATCTGGCAATTTGTCCTTGCCTAGGACAGATAAAGTTCCCAAAGTAGTTTATCCTTGGATTCGTGCCACCTTCCTCTGATTCCTCCCAAGAGGACAAAGCAGGTGACTGACAAGGTTGATAAGATTTTAAATTCTTTCCATTTCCAAATTTTCCTGCCAACAGGGCACTGGGTTTGCTCTGGTATTGAGCTGCTAAATCATCTCTGGGCCTTAACACTGTTAGCAGTAGTTTGTTGGGTGTTTTGCACTCCTTCGTGGCATCACTGACACGAGACTCGCCGATTGTTGTCTGGTGCTAACGGGTGAAGATGGGGGGAGGGCTGTAAATGCTGATACATCAGCAGATCCAGAGCACTGTGTACCTGGGCCACAACCTCCAGCACATTAACACATCTTATGCTCTGCTGGGCGATGTCTGCAGCGCTTTCTTGCCTGTGCTGTGGAAATTTCTTCCAGCATGGAAACAGGCACAAAATTAGAATGCCACGTGCAGTTGTTGTTCAAGCATTCACTTACTGTAGTTAATGCAGCTTTTGCTCCATGGACTTTTTTTTAGGGTGTCTTGCTGCGTACCTTGTACGCTGGTTGGAAGAGGTGTTATGCCAGTTGCAAGGCATCAAGTTTCCATTTCCTTCTGAGTCAGTCAGAATTGACTCAACACGGTAAGGGAGACATCGAGGGGCTGGAGCGAGGGCAACGAAGCTGGGGAAGGGCCTGGAGAATCAATCTGATGAGGAGAGATTGAGAGAGTTGGGGCTGTTTAGTTTGAGGAAGAGGAAGCTGAGGGGAGACCTCATCGCTCTCCACCACTGCCTGAAAGGACACTGTAGAGATGTTGGTGCACAAGTCTTCTCACCTCCTTTCTCCTCTCTCTCCATCCCACAGGAGACAGCAATGAGTGGCTGTATAAGTGCTCAGCTGCTGGCCATGGTCCACCAAGAACACCTTGCAAATGCCTGGCAATCACAGTGACTGGCAGTGTGTGGCAGTTGGTTGCAGTAAGTTGCCACAAGCGTGAGCTGGTTGAGCTCTCTTTGCACCTAAGAAGACTTTTCTTTCGCATTTGTGTCCTGCCAGGTACATGAATCCATGACAGATGGACACAGAGCAGTTCAAGCTTGCAGAACCATCTAAAATCAGCTTTTCCAGTTCTGCTGAGCCAAGTGGCCAATCTAATGCTGGTGGCCCAAACCAGGAACCAGCCCTCATTCCTAGGCATTTTCTCACACTTAACCAGCATTGACCGTGTTAAGTGCTTTAGTCACTGCTGCCCAGCTCTCACAGCTATTTACAGCGAATGAGTGGCTGTAAAATATGTGACAATTTTTGGTTTGGATCCACAGAGAGTTTGAAAAATTATCCTACTATAGTGATGTTCTTGATTTATTATCCTGAGAGCTATTTAGCAGGGTCAAGTAATCAGCAAAATTCAAACGCAGTGAGTTTGCTCTCTCCAAATTGGCTGTCCTCACCTTCAAATTTGAGCTTGGAAATAAATGAATAAAATAACAAACTAAAGGCTTAGGAAAGGAGCTTTTCCCTTTTCATACCACAGCTGGAATTTAGCAAGCTTCAGTAGCTCTACAGTTCTGAGTAGGTACTGAGGCCGTTTCCTTCGACACCCCAGGAGATGAGCACAGGGGACACTGACTCTTTTCCTATATATGTTCATAGAATCACACCATCTTTCAGGTTGGAAAAGACCCCTGGGATCAAGTCCAACCATCAACCCTACTCTACAAGTTCACTGCTAAACCAGATCCCCCAATGCTACAACTATGCAACTTTTAAACTTATCAAGGCATGGAGAGTCGACCAACACCCTGGGCAGCCCATTCCAGTGCCTGACCACTCTTTCCATGAAGAACTTCTTCCTGATGTCCAGTCTAACCTCCTCTGTTAAAACTTGAAGCTCTTCCCTCTGGTTCTGTCCCTAATGACCTGTGAGAAGAGACCAGCTCCAACATCTCTACAATGTCCTTTCAGATAGTTGTAGAGAGCGATGAGGTCTCCCCTCAGCCTCCTCTTCCTCAAGCTAAACAGCCCCAGCTCTCTCAATCTCTCCTTGTAAGACTTATTCTCCAGACCCTAATCCCATGAATCCCTCTGTTAGGGATGTTCTGTTCTCTGGTCAATCAGTGCAGATGGTTCAGGTTTCCAGCCCAACTGGCTACGTGGACGAAGCCAACAAAGCAAGTGTCTGTGAGATGAACGACACCACAACAGACATGGTTCTCCTGGATCTGTCTATGCCCCTCAGTGCTCCTAGATCCACTGTGTTGGATTCTTCTGCTATGGAAGTTGATCACCAGAATCACAGAGCACTAGGGTTTGGAAGGGACCTCAAAAGATCATCTAGTCCAATCCCCCTGCCAGAGCAGGATCAGTCTCCAATGCTATGTAGAAACCCACTTTGCCTGTGACCTAGACAGCTCGTGGCACTCTCCTTTGAGGTCAGAGCTCTTGGCATTTCAAAGGCATTGGAGTTTCCTAAAGCACAAGGGTGCATGAGGCCTTCCAAGGCTCTAAGCTTCAAAATTCTGTTCCCAACAGCAGCCAGGAACATTTTCAGAACTTGGCCCTCACAGACCTAAAATCTTCTTGCTTTCTTTTTTTCCCCACTATCTTCTTTGTGGTTTTTGAAACTAAGAGCTGGAGACCTGCCAGGCAGAGAGGGACCTGGAGCTATAAATAGAGGGCCAGCTGAACACGAGCCAGCTGTGTGCCCAGGTGGCCAAGAAGACCAACAGCATCCTGGCCTGGATCAGGAATGGTGTAACCAGCAGGAGCAGGGAGGTGGCCTACTCAGCTTTGGTGAGGCCACTCGCTGCAAGAAGGATACTGAAGGGCTAGAGAGGGAACAGAGGAGACTACCAAGACAGCAACGGATTTTGAAGAGGTGCTGTATGAGGAATGACTGAAGGACCTGGGGTTGTTTAGCCTGGAGGAGACTGAGGGGAGACCTCCTTGCTCTCTACAACTACTTGAAAGGAAGTTGTAGAGAGGTGAGGGTTGGTCTGTTCTCTCTAGTGGCCAGTGATAGCACCAAGGGAAATGTCCTGAAGCTGCGCCAGGGGAGGTTCAGGTTCGATATCACGAAGAATCTCTTTCCTGAAAGGGTTGTCAGGCACTCGACCAGCTGCTCAGGGAGGGGGCTGAGTCCTCATCCCTGGAGGTGTCGAAGAGAAGGGTAGATGTTGCGCTGGGGGACAGGGCTTAGTTGAGCTGATAGTGCTAGGAAAAGGTTGTCCTTGATGATCCTGAAGGTCCCTTCAAGCCAAAACTGTTCCATGATTCTAAGACCAAGACTACCTTTCCTTCTTGTATCTAGCACATCGTACCATCACATGTGTACACCTCCACAAGTCTGCCTCTGGCTGCCTGCCTGCCTTTGATGTGTTTAGCACTGCAGACTGCTGGGTGGGAAAGACCAGTGTTTGTTTCAAACTGCCTGGCACCAACTTCATAGGGCCAGGCTCCAGCTGGCACTTGTAGTTCCCTTCGCTCTGAGCATCCCACACACACTAATTACATCTACAACAAATAGCCAGAGGCAGTGCTTTCTTACATCACAGAATCACAGAACATCAGGGATTGGAAGGGACCTCAAAAGATCATCCAGTCCAATCCCCTGCCACAGCAGGATCACCCAGACCAAGTCTAGGTGACTTGCAGACCACACAGAGGAGGTTATCAATGGACAGATTTTAGGAAAGGTCTAAGATGGGTTTACTTATTACTTTGGTAGCATTCAAACCACTTCCACATGGGACTGATTCTTCATTTGCTTCAAACCTGATAGATGAGTCAGTCTGCAAGAGGCTAAAAGAGACACCTCAAGCCTGCCATGCTTTTCCTAGAACCTGTTGGTCTAGATAAGCAGTAAGGAAACATCAATACTTGGAGCCGTGTTCCAGCACTGGGAACGTCTCAGATGAAGCTTCTCCTGTGACTCCTGGCTGGATCATTAGCCATTTTGCTTAATTTCCAGGCCCCACTGAGGAATTTCAGCCAATACAGCTGGGTGCTGTGGACCTTCTCATAGCAGAGCCAGGGAGCCATAGGGGGAAAGCTTTGGATGCCACATGGCAGCTATATAACTGGGACAGGACTCCGAGTCGAGCTGGTACAACTGTGCTCAGAATTTCAACGTGTAAGAAGCCATCCAAAAGAAGACAAAAATATTTGACTTTCAGAGAAGCTGTATTTTATTAGGCTGTTCATTGGAGTTGTTAACTCTGGGACTAGGAAAAACATCCAATGCTTAAACACAGCTGGCACCTCGACCACTCCAGTTTTGCGGGCAAGCACTTGCCTCAATGCTCAGATTCAATCTGCACAACAACTTCTGGAGTAACAGATGCCTGATTCTGCAGTATCTTCTGGTCCCTGGCAGGTGCCTCTTCCCATCACGTCTGGGGCCTGTCTGTGGGTCTCTTCCGTGCTCTCCTCAGCTCTCTCACTGCCTATCCACAAACTCTTTCCTATGATCCTTGTTTTCTCTTTAGTATTAACCAACATGAGCTCGTGTAGGAAAAGGGCTCTCCTGTGTTTCATGACTGTGCACAGATCTGAGGAGCAGAGGTTTTCCTGCCAAGGAACAGAAGCCCCCTCATTTTTTCTACTCAATGTTTTCCTTTTGAGAGACATCCACAAAGTTTCATTGAACGATAGAATATTTTCAGCTGGAAGAGGCCTTAAAGAGCATCAAGTCCAACCTTTCCCTAGTCCTATAAGCACCACTAAACCCTGCCCTTCAATGCAACATCTACCCTTCTCTTCAACACCTCCAGGGATGGTGACTCAGCCCCTCCCTGGGCAGCTGTTCCAGTGCCTGACAACCCTTTCTGTAAAGAAATGTTTGGACCATCACACAAAACACCTTCTTCAAGCAAGAGGAGAAGACTGTTGCAAGACTCTTACAGACACCCATTTCTGTCTTTGAACTTGTCCTTCAGCAAAGACTTTTATTTTTTTTAGATTACTTTTATTTTCATGCCAACCCTTGAAGGAGCTTCCCCAAAATAAATCCAAGGCATCTCCTACCCTGCTCTCTGGAGACCGCGTTTCCTAGTAACCAGCATCCCTGTATTGTGAGTTCCTGCACATTTTTCACTGTATCTTGAGGAAGGGAGGAAAAAAAAGTCTGTTTTATTCAATAAATAGATTCTGACAGCAAAAGTGACCCAGGCGTCAAACCAGCAAGCTAGGAAACAGCGTGCACACTGTTCCTGCAAAGCCAACATGAGAAGGATGACACTGGGCTATTTTACTGAGAGGAAAACTACAAGAAATGCCAATTATGTGGAGGGAAATCCTTAAGACTGTAGTTTTCCAAAGGACAATGAACCTGGAC
This sequence comes from Rhinopomastus cyanomelas, assembly GCA_013400115.1. NCBI lineage: Eukaryota > Metazoa > Chordata > Aves > Bucerotiformes > Rhinopomastidae > Rhinopomastus > Rhinopomastus cyanomelas. Next base: position 61,999 of record VXBP01001188.1, read on the forward strand.
CCTGTCTTACATCTGGAACCCTGTTGCAGGGTTAGTAGAAGCACATTGTTGATAGACATTTTAAATGGAATCATAAAATGTATTTTGGAGTCAGAAGAAATTGTTTTCCCAAAGACTAAGAGTTCTTTAGATGGACATTCCAACTGCACTCTTGATTTCTCCCCTCCATCCCCTAAATATCTCTGGAAGACCAAAAAAGCACATTTGAAATGCAATTCTGTAGCTGAAAAAAGATCTTGGCTGATATTTTAGCTTTTTCATTTCTTGGGTGTAAGCTAGAACACAGGAGGTTCCACATCAGTGTGAGAAGACACTTCTTCGCAGTGAAGGTCACAGAGCATTGGAAGGGGCTGCCCAGGGGGGTTGTGGAGTCTCCTTCTCTCAAGACATTTAAAACCTGCCTGGACATGTTCCTGTGCAGCTGGGTCTAGGTGATCCTGCTGTGGCAGGAGGATTGGACTGAATGATCTTTCTAGGTCCCTTTGCTCACCAGGGAGATGCTCCACTCCCTTCACCACATTTGTGGCTCTGCACTGGACTTTCTCCAGCAGCTCTGTGTCCCTCTGGAGCTGAGGGGCCCAGAACTGGACACAAGATTCCAGCTGTGGTCTCATCAGGGCAGAGTAGATAGGGAGGAGAACCATTCTTGATCTACTAATCACTCCCCTTCTGATCCACCCCAGGATGCCACTGGCCTTGGCCACAAGGGTTAGATTGCAAAAGTTCTTTAAGATCATTGAAACCAACCACTGACCCAGCTGTACCAAGCCCATTGCTGAACCATGTCCCTAAAGGAAAGGAAACTTTTTTTATAGACAGCAAAGCAGGGGGGAAAAAACCAACCAAAGCAAGAACAAATTAAGAAGAATTCTATAAGCAGGTCAACCTGTACAGACCCCAGCTAGGAACGATCGCAGCCTGAGCAAGTTTGTACAGAACCATAGAACAGTTTGGATCAGAAGAGACCTCTGGAGGTCACTAAGCCAACCAAGTCCAGCTGAGTTTTGAAGCACCCCAAGCACGGGGTTCCCCCTGCCTTTCTGGACCTGTGTTTACCACCGAGTATGAAAAGATTTATCTTTATATTCATCCAGGGTTTTGTTTAATGCAAGTTGAACCCACTGCCCCCCACCTGTTTGTGTGCACCTCTGAGAAGGTTTGCTGTGCTCCATCTTCTCTGAACCCACTCATTAAAACAGATGAAGAACCAAATACACAAACCATAGAATCACAGAGCATCAGGGATTGGAAGGGACCTCAAAAGATCACCCAGACCAAGTCGCACAGGAACACATCCAGGTGGGTTATAAACTTCTCCAGAGGAGACGACTCCACAACCCCCCTGGGCAGCCAGTCTGAACAAACCCTGCTCTCACAAACTCTCACCACATGACATGTGCTCCAACCCTTTTATCTCAGCACCCCGTGATGCACTCAGTCCTGTCCATCACTGCACGTGCTACTCCAGACGTGGCCCTGCATGGGGTGAACAGAGGGGATGACCAGCTTTCCTTTTGCCAGTGTCCTGGGCAGGACAGACAAACATTCTAATTTAAATGCAGCTTTGTATAAAATATATTTTTGAAGCCTCTTCCTCCTCTAGAGTGGGAGGGTGTCCCTGCAATAAACATTCTCCAACTGAATCCTTCTCTACTATCGCTTGCACGGAAGGAAAAACCACGGTCCAATTGTGAGCAGTAAATCTTCTATTCAATCCCCCTACCTTTGGGATTGTTTCCTAGGTATAAGGGATGGCCATGTGGGAGGAAGAGAAGTTTAACTTCATCTACCTTTGGGCAACACACTAGTGCTACTTATAATACAGATGGATCTCCAAAAAAACCCTGAGTGCTTTATGCAGATGGAAATAAAATGGTTTGCATCCAGTTTAGTTAATTCTACAGCAGGGACTCACCGTCTGGTTTGTGTTGTGCTCCTGCTTTGCAGATGGATGATTGCTCCCTCCACAGATGATGTCTGTCATCGGAGGTGCTATATGAGGCAAATGCACCGTTTTGTAAAATCAGCTCCTTGAAGGCAGAGACTGAATTGCAATGAGAGGAGATGCCTGTCTAGACTCTTATGTCTTACCAGGTTTCAGTGAGGCAAGACCTGACCTGCCTCACAATCTGCCTTACACTCATCTTCTGCCCTGGTGAGAACACATCTGGGATATTGTGCCCAGCTCTGGGCACCGCAGTTCCAGAAGGACACGGAACTGCTGGAGAGAGTCCAGTGGAGAGACACAAAGATGATGGAGGGAGTGGAGCATCCCTCTGATGAGGGAAGGCTGAGGGAGCTGGGTCTCTTTAGCTTATCAAAAAGGGGACTAAAGGGTGACCCCATTACTGTTGATAAATATGGGAAGGGTGGGTGTCAGGAGGATGGAGCCAGGCTCTGCTCAGGGGCATCTAATGATAGGACAAGGGGCAGTAGGTGTCAGCTGGAACAGAGGAGGTTCCACATCAGTGTGAGAAGGACCTTCTTCCTGGTGGGGTTGGTTGTGGAGTGTCCTTCTCTGGAGATGTCTAAAACCCACCTGGACATGTTCCTGTGCAACTTGGTCTAGGTGGTCCTGCTGTGGCAGGAGGATTGGACTGGACAACCTTTCGAGGTCCTTTCCAATCCCTTCTAATGTTCTGTGACTCTGTGAAAACGCCCTAATACGAAATAAAGAGGAGTTCCCTTAGCAGTGAGCTCCTATTAGCCCCTCTCCAGAGAAACATGGAAGCAAATCACAGCACCACAGAATCACTCTCGTTGGAAAACCCCCATGGGATCATCGAGTCCAACCATCTACCCTACCTTACAAGTTCACCCCTACAAATGCTGCAGATGGCTCTTGGGGATTTCCATAAGGTTCTGGAAGTAGCACAGATGAACAAACAGGAGGCTGCGGAGTACATAAACACCCCTCAGGGGTCCTTCAAAGGATAGTGCCTCCTCTAGGATCACAGACACAATTACTTCTCCTGACAGTGTATCTCTGGGCTGAGTAGGGAATGATACTACCACACAGTAGTTTCCCACCTTTCCACTCACGTACACTGGACACGGTGGGTTCACACAAGTAAAGGGCCACCTATGGAGTTAGAGAAAGCAGAAGCTAGAGAAACACTTCTACTCCCCAGGCACATTTGTAGCATAGAAAGAGGAATGCTCCAGACCTTCAGTGGGACGTGCAGATGGCTCAGCAGGTAACAAAACACCTTTTACTTGAAGCTCAGCAGAGAGAGAGATCCATCTAGGGGGCTTTGGACAAGTCTGCCTTCCTCTGAAGCCAGTTCTGCCTGCAAAGAGCTGTCATGCTTGAGCACAGCCGCTGCCATCTGCTGATGGGTGCCTATGGCCCATTTGCTGGTCTGGTGATCATTGATCACTGATGAGAAGACTTGGCCAGAGCAGCTATTCAGGGGAGAAGGCCAGAAGTGTTGTGCAGGCAGCCTGTCTGTGCTGGAGGACAGCTAAGGGGACAGAGGAGCAGACAAGGCTCCTGGTTACCATGTTATTTCCCTTCTTCCTCTGTTTCTAGAGGTGGGTGGTTAACCATTGCCAAAGCCTGATGCGTTACAGACACGTGGACTGCTGCTGGGTGAAACACAGTGAGAAAGGGCAGATTTGCCTCAATTTTGGCCCCAGCCACAACACTTGAGACACCTGGCAATTCCCTCCTGCTTTCCATGACTCTCTCTCTGGCACTCCCCAGTCTGCTGGGCAGACTTCTGATCCACCCCTGAGAGCTCTGTTTGCAGGGTGCTGAGAAGTACACGGGCAGATCCACTCAGCCCTCTGGAATCACAGCTGTCAATACATGAGGCAGTGTTCAAAGCTCTGCGCGTCGCTGCAGGAAAAAGGTAGAAAGGATGATGTGAGGATGTCATGTAGTCTTCCCCTGTGCAGGCGGAACACAGGAGCTCAGACAGCTTACTAGGAGATGTCTGATCTCATTTTGCACATCAAAGGCTGAAAACCCTGAAGAGATGGCAGCCAGCATTCCAGCCCATTCCTAAAACTACCAACCTTGCAATTTCACCGTGCCTCAGTTTGCCCAGCTGCGAAAGGGGGAAGTGATGTGTCCGTGATTAAGTTTAATGCATTCATGTTTTAAGTGCTTGGAGAGCTGCAGAAGAAAGTTCTTTGATTCTGTGAAAGCTCTGAATGATAGAATTAGAGAGAATGTTATTTGATCTCCTAATCTCCTACTTAACTGTGAAATTTCTCCTTGCAATTCCTACAGCAAGTCCATAGCTACTTGATTATCTGTAGGATACTTCTTAGAAAGGCTTCTGAGAGTGATTTAAAGTCTGGAGATCATCAGAGACTCCAGCATATTTTTTATAAATACTTTAGAGGCAAGCAGTTAATTAGTTAAGTGGAAAGTGTTTAAGGGTTAATTACCTGCATTTTATAACACCTTACAAACGCCTTCTTTCCAGTCTGGTTCTTATAGCACCTCAGAAATAAAACCACCATAGATTAGTTCTCAAATTTCCTTTTAAAGGTGCATGGCTAGCAAAAAAGGCTATTGCTACGTGATCAAAAATAGATCCTTTCAACAGGAAATAGGCAGGTTCCACGTGCTCAAGTTCAAACAGACTTGTCTTATTATACATGCTAAACAAACCCCTGTTGCTTAGGCTAACTGCTGCACAACACGGTCAAACACTAACTGGAGAGCTGCTCGTACACCTACAAAGCCTACGACACCCTACAATCAACACAGGATCACAGAACACTAGGGACTGGAAGGGACCTCGAAAGATCATCCAGTCCAATCTCTACAGCAGGATCACCTAGAGCAAGTAGCACAGGAACATGGCCAGGTGGGTTTGAAACCTCTCCAGAGAAGGAGACTCCACAACCCCCCTGGGCAGCCCCTGCCAGGGCTCTGTCACCCTCACCGGGAAGAGGTTCCTTCTCATATTGATGTGGAACCTCCTCTGTTCCAGCTGACACCCACTGCCCCTTGTCCTATCACTAGATGCCCCTGAGCAGAGCCTGGCTCCATCCTCCTGACACCCACCCTTCACATAAACACCTTTCAAACCACCAATTCACTCCTCATCATAAACAAACTCTTCTGCATCACCAGCTCAGCACATCATGAGAAAACCTACTACAGTCCAGCATAGCTTGATGTACCCTGGGATATGTTTCCTTCAAAACACATTCTGTACACTTAATAAACACCACAGTCAGTCAGCAGCAGAAACCCAACTGCACTCTACTACAGCACAAAGCAAGAGGCAAGGGAAAGGCAGCGTGGGAGGTGTAAATCCGGCGCTAGTGAGTGCTGGAGAACTAGGCAACGAGTGCTGGAGAGCTGATGGAGAGCTGAGCTGAACCTGCTAACACTTTCTTTCAGGCTTCTTCCTAGTTTGGTTTTTATGGTGGGGAAAAAAAGTCCCAATTCTGTTTTATTTCATTGCTTTTTTTTACACCAGTACTTTTAGTTCATAGAATCATAGAGTCATCAGGGATTGGAAGGGACCTTGAAAGATCATCTAGTCCAAGCCCCCTGCAACTGGCGTCTTTGGCTTTGACATTTCAGCACCTCTTTGGTTTCAGCAGCGTTTAGCAGACACATCTAACTGAACAGCTGGCAACTACGTGCAAGTGGAATATCCTCCTCCATTTTATCAGCCCTTGATCAAAAGGCTCCCTCAGGAGTAGTTTCTGAGCTCGGTTTCATCAGTGGCATGAATGTGTTATTTGGCTGTGTGACTGCTTACCAGTGACAGCAACAGGGTTTGGGTCAGCCTGCTCTAAAGATCAATGAATCACGGGGCAGAGGCAACGGGGAGTTTCTCTCGAGTTGTGGCAGAGCAGCAAGAAATGATTCAAAAGGGACTAACAGAGTGTCAGAGGAAATAATTCAAAAAGGACCAACATAGAGTTAAGGGTTTTGTTTTGTTTGAGTCAAACCATTTTTCCTAGAAGCTTGAGAGAAACAATGGATTTGGTTTTAAGAGGAGGAGGAAATACCTGTGTGAGAACTTGTCACCAAGTTTCATGCAGAAGGACCCAATTCTGATGGCTGGGAAGCAGGGAAGGGACACAATCAAGCTGGAAATAAGAAGATAGTTTAGAAGATGGAGGATTGTTTTCTGCTGAGAGTAGTGCACAAGACTGATGGTAATTTCTTCACTTCTGTCACTTTTTAAGTAAAGCTCAAAATATTTTCCTCGGTTCAGGCTGGAATGGCTCGGAGAACGTTCACATCTCTCATGGGATGTCAGACTTGGTGACTCTTAATGATCCTACACGGATGTGTGATCTATTAACCTGCTCTGTATTGGTTTTGGCCTGATACAGCTGCTTCACTGTATTAAAAAAATCACCACTTTATCCTCTTTCAGGTGAAAAACAAGTTATGATCACCAAGACAATTATCAGAACAGGGAATGAAATTGATATCATTATTACCCATTAATTTACTAACATTCTGCCAAGGGTTAGGGCTGGGCCAGCCACTAGATGAATGATAGATGCTCTGTAACAACCCCTCTCCCTTCCTGAAGGGAAATGAGGGAGATTTATGGCTTGGAAAAGAAAACTAAAATTGTTTTAAAAAAAAAAAAACAATAGAATCATTAGAGATTGGAAGGGACCTCAAAAGATCATCTAGTCCAATCCCCCTGCCACAGCAGGATCACCCAGACCAAATGAAATATCTACCAATTATACAAATCCAATACCAATCCCAACCCCCATGATGGCAGAGGCTTCAGGGCAGGCAATGGCAGAGCCCCAGACTGGACTCAGTGGCAGACAGGAACCAGTTCTGGAGCTGGATTCTGGTACTGGATTCAGCCATGCACAGACTGGGATCAAAAGCAGAGTGGGCAGAGTTGTTCTCTGATGCTGCTCATTGAAGAAGGGAGAGATTGACCCTTGTTATCCCTTTATACCAGATATCACAGAACATTAGAGATCGGAAGGGACTTCGAAAGATCATCCGGTCCAATCCCCTGACACAGCAGGACACCCCAGATCAAGCTGCACAGGAACATGGACAGAAAGCTTTTAATGTCTTCAGGGAAGAAGACTCCACAACCTCCCTGGGCAGCCCATTCCAGTGCTTTGTCACCCTCATCATGAAGAAGTTCCTTCTGGTGTTGATGTGGAACCTTCTATGTTCCAGCTCACACCCACTGCCCCTTGTCCTACCATTAGATGTCACTGAGCAGAGCCTGGCTCCATCCTCCTGACACCCACCCTTCACATATTTATCAGCATTAATGAGGTCACCCCTCAGTCTCCTTTTTTCCAAGCTGAAGGAACCCAGTTCCTCAGCCTCTCCTCATGAGGGAGATGCTCCCCTCCCTTCATCATCTCTGTGGCTCTGCGTTGGGACTCTCTCCAGCAGTTCTGTGTCCTTCTGGACCTGAGGGGCCAGAACTGGATGCAATATTCCACATGTAGTCACCAAACAGAATCGGTTCTGTTCCAGCGCAAAGCAAAAGAGGTTCCCAAACACGCTCAGAAAAATCACCTTTGACGTCACAATTCATTGTGCTGTTGGAGAGGTGTTCTTGGGCAACACATGAAGATGAAAAGGAGCCTTTGGCTTGGATCCTTACTGCACATTGGAACCAACAGGACTAGATGAAGGACTAAGAGCAGAAGATCTAGTAACAGAGTTTACCTTGACTGAGATTCACTGACAGATTTGCATCTCGTGGTACAGAGGACACCACTGTCCTACTACAGCCCCATCAAAGTGCTCATCTGCTTTCTCCTTGGACGTGGTCACTGCTGTTAGTCTTCCCTTTTCTCACAGACACTGCACTGTCCATAAACAAACCCCATGGATGATATTACTTAGAGATCACACACCAGACAAAACACCTCGAAAGAGCAACACTGGAGTAACAAGAAAGCAGGAACAGAAGAAGCCACAACAGAAGAAACACATTTAATGCCTAGAAGTCCAAGTTAATAAAAGCACCAACTCATCTGGATTTTGGTGTCATTTAATGACTGTATTAAAATCTCCAATGAAATGCTAATATTTCCCTTCCGTCTCTTCTGTGCGTGCGCCCTCGCTAAATCAAGTTTTGTTAAGTAGCAAACATCATTTGAACAAAAGCTCTGAGACACAATTTATACAAAGATGACTCAATTTCTCAGTGATGGAGATGAAAAAGCACTCTTGAGAAACATGCTAATGATGCTTTCCTTTCTCTCCCCCTGCATAAAGGCGTTTAAAGCTATAAATCTCGGGGATGTGTGAAGGAAGAAACCTAGCAAAGTTGCTTGGAAGATTTCCTGATGGCAAGCAGGAATTCAGAGCATGCTTTTGAGAGGCACAGAGCATTTTGGCTGGAAGAGACCTTTAATGTCGTACAGTCCAACCATTAACCAATCACTGCCAGGTCCCCACCAAATCATGTCCCTCAGCACCACATCCAAATGTCTTTAGTACCTCAGGCATAATGGCTAAACCATCACAGAACATTAGGGATTGGAAGGGACCTCGAAAGATCATCCAGTCCAATCCCCCTGTCACAGCAGGGTCACCTAGATAGAGTTGCCTTCTCTGGAGACATTTAAAACCCACCTGGATGTGTTCCTGTGCAACTTGGTCTAGGTGATCCTGCTGTGGCAGGGGGAACGATGTTCTGTGATCCTGTGAAAACAAAATCCTAGTGGAATGACAGTGGTCAAACATGGGGACAGTGACCTAAAGAGAACAGAGGGGTGGCAGAGGCATTTTGGAACAGAAGAGACTGTCCTATTGATACCTGGCTGTAGGTTGTCCACTTGCTGCCTTGCACCTTGCACGCTTTCATAGCCTGTAGCTTGGTGTATTGTCATCTCCCAAGCTGGAAAATGATATCAGAGGGGTTTGTTCACCCAATTCAAAACTGTGGCCAAAGTGGACATTTTCTTGACACTTGCCATCTAGAAGTCTTTCTTCAAGGAGTGACTATTTTGACTGTGACTGCCTTTTGCTTCTCCTTCCCTTCTCCCCTCCAACAATCAGTGCTGTATTTGCTGATCTCTTTTTGCAAACTACTTCAAAGATGTGCCACCAGATCAATAGCACAAAGGAAGTGGTTAGGAACAGACGCGAGGAGCCTTTATGCAACTGACATCAGCTCTATCCGCCCTAACCCCCCAGGAGGCCTTCTTTCTCCCTGAAGATCCTTTCTTTCCTTGTACCTCACATCTGCATCTTTCAGTGCAAAAGGGATGAGGGGATATTACAGAGGCTGTGGCAGCCACAGTTGCTCGAGTGGTAGCTGTGAAAGGGGAGCTGCTCCTGCAGCAGCAGCACTTCAGCAGCCAGCACAGAGTATTTTGGGAGGCTGGCAAACCAAGCTCAGCATCAGAGGAGCACCTGCATGACACATCCTAAAGAGGATAATGTCACTCAAAGTGAGCTATAAGCTCCCAGTACCCTACTGTCACCCCCAGAAGCCATAGGAACCAGTCATCTGAGTCACTCCTTCTGAACAGTGGCACTCTTTGCCACTTCCCAGCCATGAGGAAGGGGGGGAAATTCATAGACAAAATCATAGCTGTGTCTGCTCCATCTGAGGAAATTTAAAGTGACTGAACCTCTGAGCCCCATCCCAGTCTGCTCCACCACTCAGTTCCAAGCTGCCCACCTTGACAGAGCAAAATCCAGAGACAGAGCCCTTTTTTTCCCTTTCTACCTCTTTGCAGAGCAAATGCAGAACTGGTGCTCACACACCATTTGCTCCATCAGCTTCCTTGCCCAGTGTGCTAGCATGCATGCCACTTCTTCAGTGTGCCACCACAGTGACAAGGGTCTGGGCTTCCCTAGGGCTGGCATCCAGCTCTGTTCTGAGAATCTGCTGAAAACTGGCTGAGAGATCATAGAATCATCATGTCTGGAAAGGACCTCCTGGGCCATCAAGTCCAGTCGTCATCCTAACAGCTCCCTAACCCCTAGACCATGGCCTCAAGTGCTTTAGCCACTCGTCTTTTAAACCCTTCCTGAGATGGTGACTCCACCACGTCCCTGGGCAGCCTGGTCCAGTGTCCAACCACTCTGTTGGGAAAGAACTTCTCCCTAAGATCCAGTCTAAACCTCTTCTGATGCAACTCGAGGCCATTTGCTCTCATCCTTTCATTAGTAATTTGGGAGAAGAGCCCAGCACCAGCCTGGCTACAAGCTCCTTTGAGGTAGCTGCAGAGAGCAATGAGGTCTCCTCTCAACCTCCTCTTCTCTAGACTCAATAACCCCAGTTCCCTCAGCCACTCTTCATAAGGCCTGTTTGCCAGCCCTCTCCCCAGCCTCGTTGCCCTTCTCTGGACCCACTCCAGCAACTCAACGCCCTTCTGATACTGTGGTGCCCACAACTGGACCATTCTGAAATACCCATCAGGATGCCATCGATCCTGTTTTAGGAATTCACAAAATGCTGTGAATAAAGATATAGATTTTATTGTCAGGCTGCACAAACAGGGCTCTCCTTGAGATACTGGAACTGACGCTGGCTGAATCTGAAGTGGCTGGAGAAATAAGCAAGCGCTGAGAGCATCTGGCGTTTCTTTAAAAGATGTGAGAGGAGACCCGGGGTGATAAATCATGTGCTGAAATAAATGAGAGTTAGCAAAAGCCAACAAATCGGCTCAGATTTGTCTTCCGGGGAAGATATAGATCTTCCCTGATTCTTAAGTGGGCCAAAGGGTCTTTCCCTTGATTTGCTTATCTCCATCCTAATAGCTCCCCGCTGCTGCTTGTCCTAAGGGACATCTTTTGTGTAGGACAGACACAGACAGAAGACAAAGAGTAAAGCATGGCATGCAATTAATTTGAAGAACACAGAGGAGAGCACAGATGAAAGAGAACCTTTCATTTGAAATCACCAAGAAGAGTATTGTAAGATATAAAGTCACACAAGGAAGTCAGTTCAAAAGGAGGGAGGTCTTGCAAGCTACATGAAAATACAGACTATCCATGACCCAACACTGAAAGGAACAAGGAGTTGTGGTTTCAAGATGCATTGAGGCAAAGCTAATACAGTCACAGTCCACTAGAGATTGGAAGGGACCTTGAAAGATCATCTAGTCCAATCCCCCTGCTACCGCAGGATCACACAGATCAGGTTGCACAGGAACATGTCCCAGGGGGGTTTTAAATGTCTCCAGAGAAGGAGACTCCACAACCTCTCTGGGCAGCTCCATCCAGAGCTCTGTCATCCTCACTGGGAAGAAGGTCCTTCTCATACAGATGTGGAACCTCCTCTGTTCCAGCTCACACCCACTGCCCCTTGTCCTATCACCAGATGCCACTGAGCAGAGCCTGGCTTCATCCTCCTGACACCCACTCTTCACGTATTTATAGCATGGCATGGCAAGTGTCCCATTCGAGTTAGCCATGAGGATGATGGGTTGTTAAAACAGGTGGGGAACACTGAAGCCTTCCCCTGAATAAAACAGGAACCAAGCTGGGCATATTTAGCTCTTATTTGGGGTGACAGAGAATGTGCTGGTTGCCTAGCAATGCATCAAGGTGGATAAACACTGCAGGAAAGGAGACTACTGTCTGCCCAATCTAGAGGACATCAGCACAAGATCAAACAGATTTAGAGGATGGTCCCATGTTGACAGTGGGAAAAGAACTCCATCTCAGAAGAGGTGGTACTTGATCATGAAGCCTATAAAAAGGAATTATGGCCTGGATGGCAGTGATGGGTGCAGTTTGCATTAAATAATCCAAGTGACTATTTTTGTCAAACTTCCTCACTACTTAAGAGATTCTCTCAGCCTCAGGAGATGGGCTTTTCAGAAACATCATTCACACTTGTGATATTTGCATGAAAACAGAAAGACTCTCAATTTGTCCAAACGATCTTTACCCATTCAGTGCCAGGCAGGCAAAACCAGTCAGGCACACAGTCCTTCACTTCGTGCAAAATATTTCATACAATCATTAGGGATTGGAAGGGACCTTAAAAGATCATCCAGTCCAATCCCCCTGACACAGCAGGATCACCCAGACCAAGTCACACAAGAACACATCCAGGTGGGTCTTAAATGTCTCCAGTGAAGGAGACTCCACAACCCTCCTGGGCAGCCCCTGCCAGGGCTCTGCCACCCTCACTCTGAAGAAGGTCCTTCTCATATTGATGTGGAACCTCCTCTGTTCCAGCTCACACAGATTGCCCCTTGTCCTATCACTAGATGACACTGAGCAGAGCCTGGCTCCATCCTCCTGACACCCACCCTTCACATATTTATAGACATTAATGAGGTCACCCCTCAGTCTCCTCTTCTCTAAGCTAAAGAGACCCAGCTCCCTCAGCCTCTCCTCATAAGGGAGGTGCTCTACTACCTTCATCATCCTCGTTGCCCTACGCTGGACTCCCTCCAGCAGCTCCACATCCCTCTTGAACTGAGGGGCCCAGAACTGGACACAACACTCCAGCTGTGGTCTCACCAGGACAGAGTAGAGGGGGAGGAGAACCTCTCTTGATCTGCTAACCACCCCCTTCTGATCCACCCCAGGATGCTGTTGGCCTTCTTGGCCACAAGAGCACATTGCTGGCTCATAGTCATCTTGTTGTCCACCAGGACCCCCAGGTCCCTTTCTCCTAAACTACTCTCCAACAGGTCAGTCCCCAGCCTATACTGGTACCTGGGGTTGTTCTTGCCCATATGCCAGACTCTACACTGCCCTTGTTATAGCTCATTAGATTTCTCTCAGCCCAGCTCTCCAGCCTGTCCAGGTCTTGCTGAATGGCAGCCCAGTCTGCAGGGGTGTTGGCGACACCACCCAGCTCTGTGTCGTCAGCAAACTTGTTGACAGTGCATGCCAATTCCTCATCTAAGTCATTAATTAATAGATTGACCAAGGACCCTAGACAATCTCAAGGAAGCCCAAAGAGCCATGAATGCCCTCCACACAGACACACTCCTATGTTTTCTTCCTCTTCCCGCTAGGCCTTCCCTCCTCATCAGATACCTTCACTATGCAGAGAGCTCAAAGTCATCGTGTTTGGTTTTAACTTTTTTCAAAAGCAATCTCTGCTCAAGCATGAACCAAAACAAGGAGAGAAAAAAAAAACACAAGAAGCAAATTCAGAAGCAGCCGCAATTAAATCAGCTTGTAAAGCCCCAGAAATGCCCAAAGCTCACCACAACCTCCAGCAAATACATGACTAGTAACTCTTTTCTACATCTTGTGTAAGATGCACGTCTTCATGCCAGCTCAGGTCCTTCTCACCTCCAGTGTAGTGTGCGAAGGCAAACGTACACACAAGCAAGCAGTGCAAACCTTGTCAGCACACGCATCAGTGCTCACAGCCCTCCCAGGCACGAGGTGTCCTCTGTACCCTGCGCAACCTGCTTTCCAAAAGCTCATCAGTTACCCTGTAAATCTGTCAGTGGTGTTTGCTCCAGAACGTGCCCCCATCTGTGCTCCCTTCTCTGTTAAACACACACGTTTGAACGTGTTCTCCTCACTCTACGGTGACAATTGGCTCGAAGAGAAAGCTCAAGTTTACTTGCAGGTATCTTCCAGATTTAAAAACAGCACACAGGAACTTACAGCCAACAGTGATGTTTTGTCACCTGATGTTATTGATCTGGAACCACTGGCAGAAGAATCAGGACATTTTTGCTGGCAGTGAAATCATACAGAGTCACAGAAAGTTAGGGATTGGAAGGGAACTCAAAAGAACCCCCCTGTCACAGCAGGGAGACGCTTGGAGTCAATGCCTGAATGCAGCACTGAGGTGGGAAGGAACCTGGTGTGTAATGAGTATGTCATAGAATCATAAAATCATGGAATCATTCAGGTTGGAAAAGACCCTTGGGATCATCGAGTCCAACCAGCCTCCTCTTCCTCAAACTAAACAGCCCCAACTCTCTCAATCTCTCCCCATCAGATTTACTCTCCAGCCCCTACCGTCCATCAGAAAAGCCAGGAAGGAGAAGGAAACTGGAGTTTCCCCAAGAATCACAGACTTCAGTTGTCCTTTGGGGAGCAGGAACTGCCAACTCAAAACTTGCCTGTTGCGTGGGAAGCACTTAGGGAGAGGTAGAACTGTTTATAAAGCTAAACTAAAATGTTTTCTCAAACTTTGCTGTGCCAGAAGTCTGTGTGGTGCTCAAAGATTTCTGCTTGAGAGACGTGGCCTGTGTTTTGCTCATCTGAGGGCTCTTGGAAACAGATGGCAAGTCCCAGTATGCCATGTCAAATCAGAGAGGAAAACTGTCTCTAGAAGAGAACGTGTGGAGAAGAGAGAAAGGTCTTTGTTAGGTGCTGTTGTCCTTCTCCTTTTTACTGTTAGAGGCTTCTTGGGGGAGGAGACAGTTGCACTGCTTTGCATTTCTGATGAGGTGAAGCACTTGGACTCTGGGATCCAATCCTGCTGAGAAGGATGAACCTTTCTGGACTGGTCCTTGGCTGTGAACCAGGAGCAGCTCAGCTCACACAGTGTTTGCTGGACACTGCTGCTACCCTTGGGCATTTCTGAGGTTTCATCAACATCCAGTCTGCCATGGATGGAGAGCTACTGAGTGTGCAGAGGTTGGGAATTGCACTGGGGAGCACAGCCAGGGCTGCAGGACAGCCCAGTACAGACACAACATGCACTTCATGGAAGGACAAAGTCCATAATCACCCAGTTCCCTTCTAACCTCTGCACATGACTAGGTTTTACTCCCCAAAAACCAGTAGAGCATCACACTCCACAGCTCTCTGCTGTCATCCACAGCCTGCTGCTGGTGTTTGACTGCCTAAAGTAATCCCTGCAGGTGATTCAGCTGTTTTACTGCCTGGCTCGGCGAGTGTTTGCGCTTAGCCCTTTTGGCATGTTCTGGCCAGGATGAAATGGCTTGATGCGGCTCTGAGCAATCTGCTGTCATTGGAGATGTCCCTGCTTGTGGTAGGGGGCTTTGGAGTAGGTGGCCTTTCACGGTCCCCTTCAGCCCAACACATTCTCTGAAGTGACACCCCGGAGAGAGGTGGATTTTCAGTCCTGCAAGGGCTGTCCTTTCGGAGCAGATGGGAAAGGAGCACAGAGCAGACCTGCAGCATTTTAAAGAAGCTGCAAGAGAGTGAAATTAGCATCAAGCCTGAACGCAGGGCTATACACAACATATGGAGAATCAATCTCCATTAAGCAAAGCTGAGGAGGAGGTGGAAGCTAAGGGGGCAGCGAAGTCCATTAGCAGGAAAGATATAGCTCTAAATGCTCTCCAGGACAAGCTCGTATGGGCTAATTAGCTACCTCACGAGCTGGCACTTCTCCGTTGAGCACAAGTATAGGAGTGTATTTTCCTGCCTCATCCAATGACTTAATACTGCAAGTCTGTTTTTACCTCGGGCTGTATTCTCCTACTCACTGACTTAAAGCTAGCAGAGGGATAAGGAGTAACTTCTGTGTGCCAGGCACAGTTCTCCACGGAGAACGGAGCGGCACGTTCTGAAGGCAGCCCGTGACACAGGATCCCCAAGACATGAGTGAGTAAAGCAGGAAAGGCACCACATCATGCCAGATACGTCTTGTACCTTCTGTTACCTGAAGCTGTTTGGCAAGATGGTGTGAGAAGGAATTCAGGTGGCCATGATAAACTCACTACAGAGGGTGAGCGAGACATGCCACCACAGAGAAAAACCTCCTCTCCTGCTGCACAGGCAGTAGGAATTAGCAGAGGGAATTTGTCTTAATGCAGTGAAACATTTTAGTGTCCAACTGTTTTCCAGGAGGAGGTGCCCAGGGATTTCCAGTACATCTGTTCTAAGAGGAAGGGCAGAGGGAAGAGACTTTAATTGAAGTAACAGGAGGACACTTTGAACTTTTACAATCTGATCAAACTGGAACAGAAGGAGGGAAGCAAGGGGAGCCACAATGGAAAGGATTTATAAAATATAAATCATAAAGCAGAGGGGAGGGAACATAACAAATGGTAGGCCAGGTGCACCTTTCCTAAGTGGAGCTGAATTTAGCCCAGATCCCTCATGCTTCTTTTCCCCTTGGCCATCCAAACAGATGTCCATGGCCTTCAGATAAATTATAAAATATGGAGGGAGGACTTCTGCTCAGCGCTGTTGCGTGGCAAAGCAGTCCCAGCTGCTGGTTTTTAATGTGTTTACTTTTACTGCTCAGGAACTAGAGTGAAGGAAGACAGGGAGCAGCTGGGATTTGTAGGGGACAGTGGACTCTTCCATCAGTGTACGTGGTGTTCTTTTGCCTTCCTGTTAACCCCACAGTGAGCTAGCAGTTTTGCTTCCCCTCATGTTGTGTTCTTTACAGGGAGTGGAGGAGAAGCCCTTTTCCTCATGAGTGTCTCCACTTTCCCACTCCCCATCCTACACTCAGAGAGGCTGCAACTCACTGAAACCCTTGCAGACAGACTGAGTTTCACACAACACCCTTGGCTGATGTCTCCTCTAGGCAATTTCCTGCTGGGCACTTTCATTTAAAGCCTTTAAACCTCTGTTCAGTAGAGCCTGCATGGTGGCATGGAGATTTATTTGGAAGCTGGAGTCCAAGGGCCATAGTCATACAGCCTACCCACACTATTAGCATCTAAATCACTCCTTAAAGCCATCCCTTTCCTTGCTGTCCCTAACTCCTCATGCAGTTGCTAACCTCACAGTTGATGTTTGAGGGGAAAAAGCCTTTAAGTCAAAGGGAAATGCATGACAGCACAGCATCACCAAAACAGGTAACATGGGGTTTATTGTCTGCAGGATGAATGTCTCCAGATGTGGGGCTTTGCTGAGAACCCACAGCATTGAGTGTGGCCAGTGAGCTGAGAGTAACAGAGCTCTGGAACAGGCTGACCAGACAGGTTGTGGAGTCTCCTTCTCAGGACAGATAGAAATCTTGTCTGTAACTGTTCCTGTGTGATCCTCTCTAGGTGATCCTGCTCTGGAGTTTGGACAAGATGATCTTACCTCCCTGACGAGGAAAGGCTGAGGAAGCTGAGGCTCTTTAGCTTGGAAAACAGGAGACTGAGGGGTGACCTCATCAGTGCTGATAAATACGTGAAGGGTGGGTGTCAGGAGGATGGAGCCAGGCTCTGCTCAGGGACATCTAGTGATAGGACAAGGGGCAGTGAGTGTCAGCTGGAACAGAAGAGGTTCCACATCAATATGAGAAGGAACTTCCTCACAGTGAGGGTGACAGAGCCCTAGAAGGGGCTGCCCAGGGGGCTTGTGGAGTCTCCTTCACTGGAGATGTTTAAAACCTGCCTGGATGTGTTCCTGTGTGACTTGGTCTAGGTGATCCTGCTGTGGCAGGGGGATTGGACTGGATGATCTTTCGAGGTCCCTTCCAGTCCCTAATGTTCTGTGATCTTCAGGGTCCCTTCCAACCTCTGCCCTTCTGTGATTCTCTGTGATCTTTAACTGACTTCAGGGAAGAGCAAGGAAGATCACATTCTGCAAGTGTTGTTAGTATCAGCCATTAACTTAACGGTGCTTTGCACCCAGGTGTAAACTACTACCACCTCACTGCTTAACACATTTCCCTAACCCAGTCAATAACTCTGCCTAAAAGCAAACCTTCCCTGTACCCAGATACTTCTTCACAAGCACAAGGGGAGCTGCTGCTGCTTTGCAGTCTATCCAACGATATGTTTGAACCTCAGCATAGGAGAGACAGTATTTGCAGCTTCTTCTTGCTCCAGACTTTGGTTGTTCTCATTTTAGGACTGAGAGCCACTAGTCATGGAAATGCACGTTGGAGCCCTTCCTGTTCATATTTCTAGATGCTACTGTTCAAGCTCTAGTAGCCCAAATGGCATCTCTTTCACACACACTCCACAGACCACTTCTTTCTGAGTACTGACTTGCAAGAAGACAGAGCAATCCTCTCTCTCAGCCTGGTATTTGTGTCTGCCAGGCCATCTGGCAAGCAGGTTGCAAGAAGAAAGAATCTTTTCTATATTACTACTTCCCCTAATATTTCAAATTAAGCTTCTTCCGCCTTCCTTGCTTTGTCAAGAGCGAGAAACAGATGAAATCCTGATCCTGAGCTCATCACAGAATTAATCTCCAATGAGCTCTGATCCATACATTTCTACAATGAAGGATTTATTAAACAGAGAATGTCAAAGGGAGAAGATAATAATGAAGCTTTAATTACCAAACTTTTTACCTTGCTGCTCTCCTGCACCCCAATAAAAACCAGCCCAGGCAGCTTCCATTTGAAATATTAATTGTTTTGTAGATAATTAGATGCAATTAGTTCTAAAAGCACCTGACCTCACATCATAATGGTGAGTGGGAGGGCAGCAGGAGGGGTGAGGAGAAGGAGGAAGACTTTTTTTAAGATGTTGAGAGGTGCAAGAAGTAATAGCAGTAAGCAAATAAGCACCAATTAGCAGATTTGCTAATGGCAGCAGCACAGAAAACAACAAGGCTGCAGAAAAAGCTGGGATCTAGAAAAATGATGCCTGTCCTAAATTTCCAGAGTCGATCTAGAGAACTAAAATGAGACTGCACTTGGGTTAGGTTTCTTACTAGACGTTTCCATCGCCATGCTTTGTGTGAGCATCCTCCCTCTTCCAGCCTGAACACAGCACTGAATTTTGACTCGGTCTGATGGAGGTATCAACCAGTTTCACTGCAATGGGATGCTCTGCACACAAGAGCATCACCCTTGGAGTCAGAGATGCCTGTGAGCAATCCTACATCCCAGGACATCGACATGGAGACTGGGCACAAAGCTTCAGGGATGCTTTGTACCTTCTTAAACACCAAGGGCAGTGGCCAAGGAAAGATGTCATAGAGTCACAGAATCATTCAGGTTGGAAAAGACCCTTGGGATCATCCAGTCCAACCATCAACCCTACTCTACAAGTTACCCCCTAAACCAGATCCTCCAACACTGCATCTAAGCAAGTTTTAAACACATCCAGGGATGGTGACTCAACTACCACCCAGAGCAGCCCATTCCAGTGTCTGACCACGGTCTTTACAGACATGATGCTTTACTTGAAACAAAGCTTCTGGAACCACTTGCTCTCTCTGCTTACAGTAGCTATCATCAAGGAAAGAAACACCAGCCTTCCTCCCACTGCTCTGTGACGGGCAGTCACCAGGAGGTGGTGGGGAGGGGGGGAATAAAGGCCACAGTCCCCTAAACGGGCACCCCATGACTACAGTGCTGCTGTCAGGACAAAGAGTAGGGGAGAATCACAAAGAATCACACATTAGGGATTGACAAGGACCTCAAAAGATCATCTACTCCAATCCCTCTGCCACAGCAGGATCACCTAGACCCTGTCGCAGAGGAACACATCCACTTTTAAATGTCTCCAGAGAAGACGACTCCACAACTTCCCTGGGCAGCCACTTCCAGTGCTCCGTCACCCTCACCACGAAGAAGTTCCTTTTCATATTGATGTGGAACCTCCTGTGTTCCAGCTGACACCCGTTGCCCCTTGTCCTATTGTTAGATACCACTGAGCAGAACCTGGCTCCATCCTCCTGACACCCAACACATTCTCTGTGCTGCTCCCCAGGACAGCACCTCTGCTTTTATTGCAGTAGCTCCCCATCCACACCTTCTCCCTTCCATACTGGGATGTAGGTTTATAAGAACACCTCTACAGCTCCCCTCCTCATCTTCCCACCCTTCACTGCACATATTTTACTTGTAGTAGTGCACAAAACCAGGAAAAAGTATGCAATATTTGAAATGAAGAGCAATTGTAACCAACAAAAACGATATTTCAGTGTGGACTATGGGCCTGCTTTTGGCTAATGAGATGGCTAGTGTTAGGTTCCATATTTGGCACTGTGAGTCGTAGCAAGTGATGCAAGTGTTCTTCAGTTACTCTGGGTCTGATTGGAGAGTTCAGATGTTTCATTCAGGAACAAGTCTGCTCACAGACATAGGTGCTGCCAAAGATGGCTGTGATTTTGAGTGCATGGTTCCTGAGATGATGATATGTCTCTGAGTAGTTTGGCCAATTCCATTTGGTAAATCGAATCAACAGCTTCAATGTCAACAGAAAATGGGTTCTAGAGAAGCTCTGTGTCCTCTTCATGGAGACGAAGCTCTTTACATCCAATTTGAAACTCCTTTTTGCAATATTTCTAGTACATCCATACAGGTTTTGTTTGGGAATGCAACTGTTGGTTTGTCCTACCTGGGAGCTGGAGGGAGGGAGGGAGAGACAGGGGAGCTGCCCACCTCACTGATGCCACCACACCCCTCCTCAGCCTGCAGTCAACAGGAAGTTATCTGCTCAGTTCCACCCCACAGCCCCTGGTGGGGTTCTGTAAATACAGGTGGGCCTCACTGGAGACCCTGGGGGGCCGTATCCAGCCCACGAGCCAGGGCTTGAGGACCGCTGCTTTAAACCAACATGCTCTCAGATCTCCCACAGCATCACCTACGGCAGAAGTGCTGTTTTTCCAGCGTTTTGTCGACTGCCATCATTAGATGGATTAAGGGAATAAACAATCTATCATTTACCTTCTTGAATGTAGTAGATGAAACTGCTGTGCAGCATCACATCCCATTAAAAGCCCGCCTCGCTGAACACGGGCTATTTCACAGTGACGGAGGCCTTAATAACCGTGCCTAAAGGCAAGTTATTATTGGAAAGGAACATCAGCCACACAAACCACGGCCAATACACGGGCGATGTACGGGCTGGCAAATCACATCATCGGGTTGTGATCCAGACCAGCAGGCAGCAGCGCTAAGATGATGCTGGACTGCTGTGTATAATCTCAGCGTTCAGCATGCGTGCCCTGCGCAGACCCCCTGACTTGTGTCCTGCAGACATCCTCAAAAGAACTGAATTTCATTTCTGCATGTAGTGCCCTTTGCCAGGTGCCCTTTCTTATTAGTTTTAACCCACTGCACGCCACACTAGCAGCGTGTGCCTGCACGCACGGTGTTGCCTTGCGGGCCTTTTGGTTCCATGGGCAGGCACACAGAGGTATTTCTGACAACCCTACCCATTGCTTTCATTTCTTTTTTCCCCTGTTTTTTATTTCTCACATCAGTGTGCAGCTCAGTTCAATAGCACAGCCGTGCAGAGTTAGCTAACCACTTCTCCAGTGCAGTTGGCAGATGAAGCACTCTATGGATAGGTGATTTGGACTGACTTGAGTCATACAAGGAGAGATCTAAACAAATATGCAAACTACCACAGAATCACCAAATTAATGAGGCTGGAAAAGACCTCTGAGATCATCCAGCCCAGCCCAGGACCTGACATCACCACAGCAGCTAGACCAGGGCACTCAGGGCCACATCCAGGCTGGCCTTAAACACCTCCAGGGACAGTGACTCCACCACTGCCCTGGGCAGTCCAGTCCAGGCTCTGATCACCCTTCCCATGAGGAAGGGCTTCCTAACATCCAACCTAACCCTTCCTTGGGGCAGCTTCAGGCCCTGCCCTCTCATCCTGTCACTAGTTGTCTGAGGGAAGAGCCCAACTCTCATCTGACTACAACTTCCCTTCAGAGAGTTGTAGACAGGGATAAGGTCCTCCCTGATGTTACTCACAGGATCTTACTATTCAAGTCCTTGATATTTTTACTACCTTATCCACCAAAATACTAACTGTTTTCTGAAAATGATTATGGGAGATCATCTTTTGGCTCCAGCACCCACTTGGGAACATATTTTGTTGCTTCCTGCTTGCAGTACTAGTTTGTGGAACTGAAACTATGAGGAAGCATATTGCTGCTCTGGAAACTTCCTCCTGGAAACACTCAAATTCAGGATTAAAGTTCTCTTCATCAGGTGGGTGAGACAACCCAAACACATTGCAGCCAAATAATCTCATTAACTGGGCATTCATCTGGGATGTAGCAGCCTCAGAGTCTGGTGAACCAATCTGGACGGGGACCCAAACTCCTCTACAAGAAGGGGAGGCTTTAGGTAATTTGAGATGTGAATCCCTTCCTTCACTTAACTCCTTGTTTCTTACTCACTTCATAAAAGAAGGGCACCAGGGAGGCCTCCCCTCGAGTACTGGGGGACAGTTCTGGGCACCTCACTTCAAGAAAGAGATTGAGGGGCTGGAGCAGGTCCAGAGGAACAAGGCTGGAGGAGGGACTGGAGGGAAATGCTGATGGAGACAGGCTGAGGGATCTGGAGGTGTTTAGCTTGGAGAAGAGGAGACTGGGGGGACCTTCTCCTTTCCTACAACACCCTGAAGCAAAGTTGTATTCAGGTAGGGGCTCTTCTAGGCAACTGAATCTAGTGACTAGATGAGAGGGAAGGGCCTGAAGCTGCACCAGCAGAGGGTTAGGTTGGATGTTAGGAAGCCCTTCCTCATGGAAAGAGTCATCAGAGCCTGGACTGGACTGCTCAGGGCAGTGGTGGAGTCACCTTCCCTGGAGGTGTTGAAGACCAGCCTGGCTGTTGTCCTTAGCGCCCTGGTCTAGCTGCTGTGGTGATGTCAGCTCCTGGGCTGGGCTGGATGATCTCAGAGGTCTTCTCCAGCCTCAATGCTTCTGTGATTCTGTAAAATAAGAAGCAGGAAGACAATGCAGGAGGATGTCATTCCCTTGGGTCACGTGTGTGTGTGTGTGTGTGTCACTTCCCCACCTTCCACTTCGTATCTTGAAAACCAGGCAGGAATTCAAAAGAGGTAGGAGGATGTGGCTTCTCTGTCTACCCCTCCCCTTTCTGCACTGTAAATTCTTAAACAGGCCCATGAGAATAAATTGCTTTTTCAAGTTTTATCAACAAGAAGGCAGCCCAGCTGAGTTACAGTTCAGTGCCCAAAGATTGCCTTCACGCTTAGCAAGGGGCAGTCGGGCCAGGAAACAAATAAATATATACTGGAAGGGGTGACTCCCCATCCTGATGGTATAGATTTTGCATTTTGTGGATGTCACCCATTTCCCTGATGCATTTCTAAGTTTCCAGTCAAGGCTCCAGTAAATTGACTTCTGTATTTGGAGACTACGCTAAGACCCACTCTAAACCAGGGCACAGGAGAGATGTGCTGGACCACGGAACCATCTCTTCTTCGCAGAAGCTACTCCACAAGGGATTATCCAAAAATGACAATGTGGGCTTTTGAGATCTGCACCATGTAATTTAAAAAGCACTTTTTAAAGTGTGCTCTGTGCCTTGAAGTTTCTCACTTATAGAATAATTAGGGATTGGAAGGGACCTTGAAATGAAAGATCATCTAGTCCAATCCCTCTGCCACAGAAGGATCACTTGGGTAACACCAGATGCTGGTTCATGATTCCTGATGTTCAATTAATAGCAAAAGTCAAAGATAGGGAAGACTGAATAGAGAACAGAACCACAGAATGGCCACGGTTGGGAGGGATGTTAAAGATCATTTCATTCCAACCCCCCTGCACAGGCAGGGGCACCTTCACTAGAGCAGGTTACTCAGGTCCCCAGCCAACCTGGCTTTGAACACTTCCAGGGATGGGGCAGCCACAACTGCCTTGGGCAGCCTGTTCCAGCATCTCAGCACCATCACAGCAAAGCATTTGTTCACAGAATCACAGAACATTAGGAATTGGAAGGGACCTCGAAAGTTCATATAATCCAATCCCCCTGCCAGAGCAGGATCACCTAGATCAAGTCTCACAGGAACACATCCAGGTGGGTTTTAAACATCTCCAGAGGAGACTCCACCACCCCCCTGGGCAGCCTGTTCCAGTGCTCCATCACCCTCACTGGGAAGAGGTTCCTTCCTCATGTCCAAGCTCAATCTCCCTTCAAATCTTTAACTCTTTCCTCTTGCAATGTGCCTGAGCAAAAAGCCCTACCCCAACTTTTTTGTAGTCCCCTTCAGTTATTGAAAAGCTACTGTAAGGTCAACTGGGAGCCTCCTCTTCTCCAGGCTGAACAACCAACTTGCTCAGCCTGTCCTGACAGGCAAGATGCTCCAGCCCTCTGACACGTATATAGAACCACATACAGGTTAATAGCTTCTGACAGCAAAAAAAAAAATCAGAGAAAAGGGATGTTGACAGTCATTAGGAAAAAACATCCACATGAAAAAACCCCAAAACCCAAAGAACCATCTCCATGAAAAATACATTTGGGCATTTGCAACATTAGTTTTTGTCTATTCCACTCAGATTCACTTGTTTTTGAATTACAGTGTCTTCTCAGAAGAGCTGACCTTTGGAAAAGAGAGCCAGGATGGATCTTATCAAGCACTGGTTTCAAAGAAAAGTCTTGGGTTGAATTTTAGCCTCCCTGTGGTAAAGCCTCATTTAGGGGTACAGCTCAGCATTATTTGTTCCCTCTTTCTCTGTTAAACTGGCTTGCCTCCCCACTGGAAGAGTAGAAAGCACTTGAACTGCTCATCAGCTCATCAAAAGAAAAGCTTTTTCCCCAAAACCACTAGACTATTGTATTTTGAGGGAAAGCAGGTTACCACCACTCGCTCTTCTTTTCCAACAGCCTTTCCTAAAGCCAGGTGCTCAATGTCCTGGGCAGAGAGCAGCGCTAGGAGAAGGCATGGCTGGGGTTTGCTTATCTCTATGTGATGTCTCTGGCTCAATCCCTTTCAGCCCATCCCTTGGAGGCAACTGATGGACTGCAACAGGATCTGATGTCCAACAGAATCATTAGGGATTGGCAGGGACCTCGAAAGATCATCTAGTCCAATCCCCCTGCCACAGCAGGATCACCCAGACCAGTAATGTCCCCTCTTCACTCCAACCTCCATTCAAGGAGTTGTAGAGAACCATAAGGTCTCCCCTGAGCCTCTTTTTCCCTCCAGGCTAAACAACTCCAGTTCCCTTAGCCACTCCTCCTAGGACTTGTGCTCTAGACCCTTCACCAGCTTCACTGCCCTTCTTTGGACAAACTTCAGCACCTCAATGTCCTTCTTGTAGTGAGTGGCCCAAAACTGAGCAGTACTGGAGGTGCAGCCTCACCAGTGCCCAGTACTGGGGGGCAATCACTTCCCTACTCCCGCTGGCCACACTATTCTAACACAAGCCAGGATGCTTGTGTTGGTCTTCTAGGCCACACCGCTGGCTCAGTCATCAACAACCTTGGATCCTTTCCACTGGGCAGCTTTCCATCCACTCTTCCCTAAGCCTGCGGTGTTGTTCTGGAATCCTTTGACTCCAGGACTAGGAGCACAAATACAAACCTGTCATTGTCAATCCAGAGCTCATCAAATTAATACGGATCACCCTGTTCAGTAAGGGTGAAGGCCATTTTTCCCACACCCTAGTCAGAACACAGATCCATCAGACCTGTCACCTTTCTCACTGACTCCTTGCACCGGTACCCTAATAATTGCTGTGTAAGTGCTTAAAGTAAGAGTTGGACCTCAATGAATAAACTGAATAATTCATTCAGATTTATTGCAAAACTTACACAACCTATTTGATGAATATATTTAATAACTCACCCTGTCCTATATCTTTGTGAATAATATTTTTTAAACTAGATGAGTAAATTGTTTTTATAAAGTAGTAACATTTGTCAAATAAATTACCCACGGAATATTATTCAGCCAAGTCTAATAACACTGAGTTACCAGCAAGCACATTCTTAAATAGCCACTGGGGGCCCAAGACAGCACTGGGATGACTTTTTTGCTTATCTCTAATAAAACACTTAGTGTGATGAAATACGACCTTTCTACCTCAAAAACTTACTTTTTAGTGGAGTAAAAGACCACAAAACCAGCAGAAGGGAATCACAGAATCATTAGGAATAACAAAGACTGTCCTTTAGTCCTAAAGTCCTACAGCAACAAGCTTATTTTCAGATGGATGAGAGCTACCACACATGCAGAGAGACAGGAGGACGGGAGCTGGATTGTGCCCACATTGCCATTGCTTCATCTCCAGTGTGAAACAAGGACAGAGAAAGTGCTAAAATCTGAGCTCAGTTTTGTGACTGTCACTGTAGAAAGGATCCTGTAAGAGGGCTTTCTACAAGGGGCTAGCAGGTTTGCTCTGTGCTGTCGTGGAGTTACAGAACCACAGAATTATTGAGGCTGGAAAAGACTTCTGAGATCATCCAGCCCAGGACCTGACACCACCACATCAGCTAGACCAGGGCACTAGGGGCCACAGCCAAGCTGTCCTTCAACACCTCCAGGGATGGGGAATCCACCACTGCTCTGGGCAGTCCAGGGTCTGATCACCCTTTCTGTGAGGAAGGGCTTCCTGACATCCAACCTAACCCTTTGCTGATGCAGCTTCAGTCCCTGCCCTCTTGTCCTGGCACTAGTGGCCCAGGAGAAGAACCTGACCCCCACCTGACTACAGCTTCGCTTCAGGTAGTTATGGAGAGCGATAAGGTCCCCCAAGTCTCCTCTCCTCCAGGCTAACAGTTAGTAGCAATTCAAATCAGAAGAGCTTTCCTCAGCTGGGATATGAAGACAGAGAACCCTGGGATGTAATTTTCACACAGACAACCCTTCCACCCAAGGGTAAACCCACTGAGCAAAAGGAGCCACATTAGGACCAAGTAAGCAGCAATGGTTCTGGCTTCCTGATCATCACCTAAAGTGATGGGTGAGAAACTTGCTCCTGTATTGATGCAGCACGTTTCCCACCCCCTCCCACCCGTGATCCTTAATCCTGGATGCCTTTGCTCAGCTCTGACCCAGGACTGAGCTTCCCCAAGGAGCCATGCAGCGTACGTGGTAGCAGCCCAGCTTTTGGTACTGAAGATAATATTTATTGCTCAGGGAGAAAGAGCTCATATTTTTTCAACTCCTACCTGGACTGACCTAGTTGGGTTTAGCCTTGAAGACGAACGTAGCCAAGTGCCTTTAAAGATTAAAATTGATTTTACTTTTTACAGCTTTGCCGTAAAGCCTTGGGCTGAAGTACAATTTGCAGTTATAATTCTAGTATTTTAAACACAGTTCTTGTAGGTTTCACTATTCAGGTGCAGTCTCCATAATAACCTCCCTTTAAAATTCTATCATGAAGATGAAGCTCATGTTCCTTCATTTCTCAATCACCAGCAAAGCCTTCTGTACATAGAAACTCAAGGGGGCAACTCATTGTCCTAGGACTGTTGGGCTTTGACATGTGAAATGAGAGTATTTACAGGTTATTCTTGGTCTTCTGAGCATCCTCCAAGACTGGTTTTATTTACTGAAGCCACCTGCTTGTGACTAGTAGTGACCTCAGGAGCAGTTATCTGCAGGAAAGCATAGGGTGGCTTTTATAAACTTGGAAGCTGTGTGAAGCTAAGTGTCTCAAGACACCTGGGTCACTACTGCATGGGATGTCGTAAGGTTGGAGAGCTGAAGCACTCAAGGTTTGCCTACATTTTCTCACCTACAGGGTAACTTGTCATGTTTCAACCTATAAGACTGACATCTTTCAACCTATAAGTAGAAAAGCTGTAGAATTTGGGTTCCAATCTGAGCCTAAGCATTGAGTTAAATGGAGCCTTAATGGAGTCAGTAGGTCCATTACCTGAGCTGAAAATCATATTTATTTTACAAACTGTGTATGCCCTGGCAGCTTTTTTGGATATCCACGGACATAAAAGGATCATCTCTGCAACAGCTGGGATTGCACATACATTCAGCCTTAATTCATGAGTAATTAAGAAGGACATGGAGAAAGAAGAGGTCCTATGTCAGGCTTGGTTGGATGTTTCATAGGGAAATAGGAAGCACAAAGGTGGAAGAGGCACATGATGTGTTAACAGCAAAGCTTGTGCTGGGTTGTACAGGTATTTCCAGAGGGCTGAACAAGCAATTACAGACGGGAGAAAGTGGAGCAGCCATGACTCATGTCTTGGGAAAGGCTGACAAGCCTGTAGCCAAGTCCTTCCAGCACTAAGTCCACAAACCAATATTTGAACCATGGACCCTGGAGCCCTTTTCTCCTGCTGCAGGATACCAATTTCATTGGAATGAGATGCTGCAGTTGTAGCCAGGAGCAGGAGAATGGCTTTGCCTTGCATGCATTTCTCTGTCTATTAAATGAAGGGTTGAAAACACAGTTTCCAGTCACTGCTCTAGGACACACAGACCCTGGTCTCTTCTTCTCTAGTTTTTGTAAGCTCACCATGCCAGCAATCCTGCCTTAAGTCACTGCAAATGCTTTTGCAGATATCACTCATATTTCCAAGGCATGGCTGGGGTTTGCTATGTGATGCCTCTGGCTCTGCAGTATCTGGCTGAATCCCTTTCAGCCCATCCCTTGGAGGCAACTGATGGACTGAAACAGGATCTGATGTCCAAAAGAATCATAACACATTGGAAGGGACCTCAGAAGATCATCCAGTCCAATCCCCCTGGCAGAGCAGGACCACCTAGATGTAAATTGCTGGGTGTTTTGTTGTGGGGTGGTTGTTTTTTAAATCCTAATCACTGCAGCAAGTCCAGCTATGCCAGCTGTTCTCAGGCAGCTCACTAAACTGAGGACCAGACCCTTCCAAAACACCAGCGTCTCCTTCTAGATGGCAGAGGACAGGAAGGCAGAGCTCCCAAAACCTGCATTGCCTACTTCTCTGGGCATCCACATGCTGCACTGATGAACTCGGGGGTTGGTTTGGAAACACCCTTGAGCATCTCAGAAAGTGAGGAGCTCTGCTTTGACCCACTCCAACAGACTTAGTGATTAAGTCCTGCTAATTTCCATAAAAACAAAGACAACCATCACTGGGACATTCAGAGAAGCCCATCAGAACCACACATGGCCAGCTGTAGCTTTCACCCAGCCCTATACTCAGTGCTACAGTGAATAAAAACAGATTCAGAAGCTTTAGACTCCTCTCCATCTATTTCTCTCCTTCAAATCTTTGCCTCCAAGTTCCAGAAAAAAACCAACCATCAGTTTCCTCACTCAGCAAGTGCCTCCCCTGCCCAAAAAATGCCAAACACTTACCTTCTGAAGGTCCACACACAGCCCTCCAACTGCTCAGGTCCTGCTCCTTCAGAGGTCCCAGCACTTGTGGTGGCTCCTCTCTCTTTTCTTTCCCCCCTCCCTCCAGCAGGTGATTGCAATGAAAATTACAACCTGAGCAAATCACCTTCAGGTAACGAGCTCACCTGCCTCAGACCACAACCTGGGGCAGAAAGACAGCGAGGTTCATATTTGCATGGAACCCACCATGCTCCAGCTCACACCCATGGCCCCTTGTCCTGTCACTAGATGCCACTGAGCAGAGCCTGGCTCCATCCTCCTGACACCCACCCTTCACATATTTATAGACATTAATGAGGTCACCCCTCAGTCTCCTCCAAGCTGAAGAGACCCAGCTCCCTCAGCCAGTATAGGGTGGGGATTCACCTGTTGGAGAGCACTGTAGGAGAAAGGGACCTAGGGGTCCTGGTGGCCAGCAGGATGACCCTGAGCCAGCAATGGGCTGCTGTGGCCAAGAGGGCCAACAGCATCCTGGGGTGGATGAGAAGGGGAATGGTTAGTAGATCAAGACAGGTTCTCTTCCCCCTCTACTCTGCCCTGGTGAGACCACAGCTGGAAGATTGTGCCCAGTTCTGGGCCCCTCAGTTCAACAAGGACACAGAGCTGCTTGAGAGAGTCCAGCACAGAGCCACAGGGATGATGGAGGGGAGCATCTCCCTGATGAGGAAAGGCTGAGGGAGCTGGGGCTCTGGAGCTTGGAAAAAAGGAGACTGAGGAGTGACCTCATTAGTGTTGGTCAATATGGAAAGGACAAGTGTCAGGAGGGTGGAGCCAGGCTCTGCTCAGTGGCATCTAGTGATAGGACAAGGGGCAATGGGTGTCAGCTGGAACAGAGGAGGTTCCACATGAGAAGGAACTTCATCGCAGTGAGGGTGACAGAGCACTGGAAGGGGCTGCCCAGGGAGGTTGTGGAGTCTACTTCTATGGAGACATTTAAAACCCCCCTGGACATGTTCCTGTGCAGCTTGATCTAGGGGATCCTGCTGTGACAGGGGGTCTGGACTGGATGATCTTTTGAGGTCCCCTCCATCCCTAATGTTCTGTGACTCTTGCAAGCTGAAGCACAGTTCAGTGGTTTAGCCCTTCCTGACTGTCGGCAGTCTCAGACTACTGTTCCTTTGGGGGTGGGGGATCTTTTGCTTTGTGTAGGACACAGCTTTGTGGTTGCTGAATAATGACTTCTCATTCTTAAGAAAGCTCTTCTTCACTTCTGTTAAGCTGGGGCTGCTTCTCTCTTGGTCTTCCTCAAACATCTCTTGGTCTTCCACCTGCTTCCCCTTCAGAATAGCCTGCGTTTGCTCTGATCATCTGACACAGTCTCTTTGAACAGCCTTGGTGCTGTTGAAAAGAGATTTTTCTACTTAAATCAGTCATTTTCACTTTTTTTAACAAGATCCCTTCGTTTTTGTGCAGTTAGGCTTTTTCACAATTCGTCACTTAACACTAGTGAGGCTCCTGGCTCTTGCTGGAGGAACAGGGATGTCGGATGGAAACCCAGCACTGCTGTTGTCCCAAACAGCTCTGTGACAGTCACCAAGCCCTTCATATTGCTCAGGACTTCTCATTTCCCTGTCTAGCACTTCCACAAGAAAGAAATTGCCGGTGTCTGAAAGTTCATCACACACCCCCCACACTAAAATCTACCCAGTAAATGAGCGTGATCCTAGGCTCCTTTCATTGCTCATTCCTGTCTTCTGTGACCTGCCTTGCCGTGTCAGGCTCTATCAGCATCTTCATCAGGCAGCCTCACTGCTGTATTTGTCCTGCATGGGATTGGAGTTTGTTTCATTGTCCACAAGGTTTGCTTGATTGTTCATCACAACTGTCTCAAAGCTGCTTTTAGGCTACACTACTGCTCCTTCATCTCTTGAGCCTGTTTTGTTGTTCTGGTATAATTTTTCAAATTGGTATCACAGTGTCCATCTGCTTCTCCTTCCACCAAGCTTCCCACATGTCTTTTATCCATCCTAATCTCCCTAGACTTAGAGGGTTAGGGTAGATGCATGCTTGGAATTGCTTCTGGTTGTCTTCTGTCTGTGCATTTGTTTGTAACTTGGTGACTCTTGTTTTTGTACTCCACCTGAAGATGAAGAGTCCTTGTAACCTCGAGATGCATCCTCCAAACCACCAGGCTCCTTGGCATCCTCGCGTGAGCACCCTCGTGGGCAGCTGGAGCTCCTCCAGGCAGGCTCCCTCCCTCCCAGATGTCTCTCTAGTACCGATGGTTTTGAGCTCTATCACATGTATCATTTCCCCAGCAGCATTCTCTCTTCACATCTGCCTGACCCAGAATACATTACCAGGACTATTCTGGTCCTCCAAATCCTCTCTCCCTACATCACTGGCATGAACAGAGGTGCTGGCCACCAGATCCTTGCCAGCATTTCCCAGCAGCCTAGCAAAACTATTGTGAGTCCTGCTGCTTCTCAGCCTGAAAGGAAACCCTCAAACAACCTTTGCTGGAACCACAAGCCCAGATAGCTCTGCTTCACAAGCAACAACCACAACACAGCTGCCCATTCCAGCCTCTCATGTGGAGCAGTTTCTTGCAGTCCCACCCTCCTAAAAGACCTCACCACACCTGCTTCCCCTTCAGAACTCCCCTCAGATTTTGGAGACCCAGACAGGTGCACAGAGCATGGATCATAGCAATCACAGGCAGCTGATGAATAGACCATGGAAACGTGGAAACAACAGTGACAGTCACTGTGGTCTATCACAACTGTGTGAGCCAGCAGGCTTCCTGCAGAAGCTGCCAGGGCAGCACAGTTCAAGAAGCCATAACGTAGAAACATACTCAGGCTTGGACTAGCTCCTGCTTTACTTGTGTTTTGAGAAACGGCCAAAACAGGCAGGCAGAGATCTAAAACTAGTGCTATTCTGTCTCTCCTCACCCCCTTGGGGGAAGGTGTATGGTGGGACTGTGAGGACATCCTAGGTCTTCACATTGTACCCAGTGTCATGTGCCCTGATGAGCTGCTCAAAACTTCAAGACTTGAGTAAATCATACTTGAGAAGAGGAGGTTGAGGGGAGACCTTCTTGTTCTGTGCAACTACTTGAAAGAAGGTTGTTGAGAGGCAGAGGTTGGTCTGTTCTCCCTAGTGGCCATTGATAGGATGAGGGGAAATGGCCTTAAGCTGCACCATGAGAAGTTGATGGTTAGGGGTTAGATGTCAGGAGGAGTTTCTTTCCTGAAAGGGGACAATCTGCCCAGGGAGGGAGCTGGGTGTTGAAGGGAAGGGTAGCTGTTGCACTGGGGGACAGGGTTTAGTGGTGCTGATAGGGCTGGGGAAAGGTTGGACTTGACAATCTTGAAGGTCTCTTCTAGCTGAGACTATTCTATCCCTTCTTTGCCTTCTCTCCCAAGGCAATGAGAGTAAACACATTCCCTTTTCAGTTTTCTCTGACTGAGAGGGGAAAACATGCTACGTTTGGGAATATAAATTCTATAAAGAATGAGAAAAAAGGAGACAGTAAGTAGAGAATGATTCTGTTTTGGCCAGAACTTTTCTTTAGGGGTTAGAGCGATTGTATTGAAAAGGCTTCTGAACTGTGAAGTTTTTTCTTGGTTTTACAGTTTCGACCTTGTGGGCAGGAAGACCTCAAATGTGGCAGTAAAAACACTGCATTTGTGAATTTTGAGAAACTAGCAGGAGTTCCTCTTTCATCTTAACAGGACTGTCTCTTCTTTGATTTCACTGTCTGCGTGACTGTGTAGTTTCTCCCTTTTTTGTCACCCGCCCCTGTATGTAACAGGCAGACAGAGATACAGCACATCATTAGGGACACACAAACACCATTAAGACTACTCCACCTCATTGTCATGGCATTGTTTTGAATTGAATTATTGACTCTTGAATAATACCAGACTCGGGGAGAAGTAGGCAGAAAGTAGCTTTGAAGCCCTCTGGGTAAACAGCTTGCTCACAGCATCAAAAGAAATGGGTTTATTTTACTGCATATTTTAGGTGGGAGAAAGTTAAGGGATTGTCTCACTTGCAGCTCATACTTGCAGCCCCTGTTTTGGCTCCCTTGAGAGCAGATTAACCTGAAGTGAATCACAGACTGGTTTGGATTGAAAGGGACTAGTCAGCATCCTGTCCAGCTTGACCTTAAATGCTTTCAGGGATGAGGCACTGGCAAGTTTGCTGAGGTGTAGGTGACAGTTTTAGATGCAGAAGCCCAAGTCTACTTACTTGGCATAGGGCTTAAAGCAACACCTAACCTTCTTTGGCCAGTAGCCTGCACATAACTGTCAGCAGAGAGGAAAGACAAGGTCATCATCAAGATAATTTGAAAAAGGGTTCAGCTTGGGTACGGAGTTAATTTTCACAAGAAGCTGGGAGGAGCCACAGCCAGGACAACCAGACTGAATCAGCCAGTGGGGTATCTGGTACCATACTGACACTATGCTGTGGCAGGGCGATTGGTCTGGGTGATCTTTTGAGGTCCCTTCCAATCCCTAATGATTCCATGATTCTACACCCAGCATAGCTGGGGGGAGGTGGACAGGGAAGGCACACGCAGTACAAGTGGGTGCCCTGGGCAGGCAGCAGGTTCTGGATTGTGTTGCAAATAGCTCAATTTATATCATTCCATTACTATTGCTGTTATTACTGCAGTTTCTTCTAGATTTGTGTTGTTCTGTTAAACTCCCCTGTCATGGTGT
The DNA here is from genome assembly GCA_013400115.1 of Rhinopomastus cyanomelas. NCBI lineage: Eukaryota > Metazoa > Chordata > Aves > Bucerotiformes > Rhinopomastidae > Rhinopomastus > Rhinopomastus cyanomelas. Next base: position 95,476 of record VXBP01001188.1, read on the forward strand.
AAACACAGCATCACACAACAAAAAGCTTTAGGGTCAAGACAAAGGACAGGGAGGGCTCACTCACCAGTTATGGTCATGGGCAAAGACAGACTTAATTTGTGGAACTAAAATCAGTCAATTGGAACAACAAAAGCTAAAACCAATTCACCAACAGGACAGTGAGAGATACAGAGAATTCTTAAATGCACCTTTCCTCTACCCCTCCCTTCTTCCCTGGCTCTGAAACCTCCTTCTCCCTCAGGTGAAAAACCCGTCTCAGTGCCCTCCTGTGCCTCCAACAGGAGACAGACCCCCTGAACTTCTCCAGCTAGATGGGGGGCTTCTCCCAGCAACAAAACAGCCCTACACATCTCTCTCTTAGATTCACAGCTTCTTTCAGGATCCACCCCTTGCTTACACCTGCTGTCCTCCATGGTCACTCTTCTCCAAAGGCTCAGCCAACCCTCTGACCAAGAACCAAAGGGAAATTGCTGTTCCAGTGTGTCTCTGTTGCCAGCAGGGTCTGAACTACAACACAGGGGTATACAGACAGAAACAAGCTATTTGAGGAGCCAGGATGGGCTGGGTTTGAGCTAGCCCAGAGCTCTAAGTTAGCCAAGATACTTCTGCGTAGCTTCCCTAAGCCCTGTGAAGGACCGTGCCAGGGCAGCACTAAGCACCTCGTTTAAGGCAGTGGCTTCACCATATCTGCATGAACACAGAGGGACTGGAAATCTCTGGTCCTTGTCCTGAGTCAGATGAAGGCTCTTAAAATTCAAAGAGCAGCTGATCTGTGCCTTGAAGACCATGGCCTCCTTCCAAAGGAACAGTGAGACGGGCTACTTTCAGCCGTGCTGGAAAGACTGTTGTTGCGTGAGAGGGAGGAAAGAATTAGTGTAGTCAGGCAAACCCTGTGGAATTAGAGGGTAGGGGAAAATATTTCACTCAAACACTATTCTTTGATGTAGGATAAGGTCCTACAGTGCTTCCTTGAAATATTTTCCAGTGAGCTTTCTCCTGAGTGCGAGGGAAGAGGGAAGATGGGATTCTGATTCCATAACTTCTCCAGTGAAGTGATCCTGCTGTGGTGGGGGGATTGGACTGGATGATCATGCAAAGGCTTCCCTTCTTGTATTAAGAAGCACCATGACATTTATAAAAAACCCCTGTCTTTGGTATTTTCCAGCACAGACAAGATGGGGTCTCATCCCCTTTTTTCTTGAGATGATAAACTCCTGCTGCTTATTCCCTACTTACTCCTCCAGCCGTGACATCGGTTCCTGTGCGACTTGGTCTGCGTGATCCTGCTCTGGCAGGGGGACTGGACTAGGAGATCTTTTGAGGTCCCTTCCAATGCCTAATGTTCTGGGATCAGTCATCTCCGTGCAACTCACTGAGATGTCTCAGGCACACAATTACCAGCGACAGGGACTCCGGTGTGGGGAGCTCAGCGGGAGCAGATGCAAGGTGAAGAAAGAGAGGAGCCTGTTTTCATGCAAACATGACACACAATCAAGTGTTTTCTGAAAGACACCAAGTGGAAGCAGCAAATGTGCAAAATGAGGAAAATGCACCTGATTTTCTGTAAAACATAAAGGAGTTGTCAGTGATCCTGGCAATTACAGCTCCATTAATTTAAATTCTATCCTTGGGGTGAAGATGAAGCAAATACGAGAGGCATCAGGAGAAAAGAGAATCACTAAACAGCTGGAGATAACATTTTAGTAACAAACATGACAATGGGTCTTCAGCCTGGATGGGTCCTTCAGGCACCAGTGAAATACAAATAATGAAAGAGTAAATCTTCACAAACGGGTAGAAATGGTTTTAAAAGGATTAAAGTAGCAGTGCCTACTGGAAATGCTGCGGTTGGGTTTTCCATAACGTGTCTGATGCTGCATCTCCCACGAATGTACTTGAGAAATTAATTGAGATTGGCTTCAGCAGGAGTACTGCCACAGGGTCTACAAATTGGCAGAGAGAACATTAGCAAGTGGTAATGATAAATGGCAGAGCTTTAATTTGGGGGAGGTAGCTACTGGGGTGCCATGGGGATTGGTGTTATGTCCTATCTCATTTATCACCCTCATTAATTGGTCTGGAGGAAAAATAAACACTGCATTAATGAAATTCACATTCAGTGCTGAATGGAGGGGGAGTTTCAAATCCTTGTAGGGATGAATAAAGAAGAAAAACAAAAGGACAGAGAAGTGAGGTGCAAGGGCAGAGAATTAGTCTTTTTTTAATAAAGTAAGGTGGCTACTAGATCTCACTTGGAATATTTTTGGGGAAAAATATCAAGAAAGGATAACTGTTCTGGATCTTAGAGCAAGAAGATGCCATCTTGTCCAGTATAGGCTGGGGACTGACCTGTTGGAGAGCAGTGTAGGAGAAAAGGACCTGGGGGTCCTGGTGGCCAGCAGGATGACCATGAGCCAGCAGTGTGCTCTTGTGACCAAGAGGGCAAACAGCATCCTGGGGTGGATCAGAAGTGGGGTGGTTAGCAGATCAAGAGAGGTTCTCCCCCTCTGCTCTGCCCTAGTAAGACCACATCTGGAGTATTGTGTCCAGTTCTGGGCCCCCCATTTCAAGAAAGACGTGGAGCTGCTGGAGAGAGTCCAGTGCAGAGCCACAAAGATGATGCAGTGGAGCACCTCCCTGATGAGGAGAGGCTGAGGGAGCTGGGGCTCTTGAGTTTGGAGAAGAGCAGACTGAGGGGTGACCTCATTAATGTCTATAAATATGTGAAGGGTGGGTGTCAGGAGGATGGAGCCAGGCTCTGCTCAGTGTCATCTAGTGATAGGACAAGGGGCAGTAGGTGTGAGCTGGAACACAGGAGGCTGCATATGAATATCAAAAGGAACTTCTTCCCAGTGAGGGTGACAGAGCACTGGAACGGGCTGCCCAGTGGGGTCATGGAGTCTCCTTCTCTGGAGATGTTTAAAACCCACCTGGACATGTTCCTGTGTGACCTGATCTAGGTGATCCTGCTGTGGCAGGGGGATTGGACTGGATGATCTTTCGAGGTCCCTTCCAATCCCTAATGTTCTTGATTTAATTCCCTTCACACCACAGGCCAACAAAAAGACCTATTGATTCCCCCAAGACGCCAAAGATTCCAAGTCCTGCGCGAACGTATGTCTCCGCAATGATCCCAGTTCAATTACAGATCTCAAGTGATGAATGCCGTTCGTTAAGAGTTTGCAAGAAAACTTAAAAAAAAAGCAAACTGACCCAGCAGAATTGGTTTATTGACTCTACAGCACTGTGTAATCAGTCATTAGGCAAAGTATTACATTTCCCACGGTGTGGCAACTGTCTTCTGGTGGTTTCAGCGCTGTGAACTCTGAACTGAACTGTGAACATTGCTTTTGAGACAGCAGGGAGGTGGCTGAGCCGCCATCTCTGGAGGTATTGAAGAAACATCACGTCCTGCTGTTGTGGCAGGCATGGAAGGGGTTAATTTGTGTTTGGTGATCAGTCAGGTATTTAGGGGTTCAAGCAGTTAGACTGGATGTGAGGAGGAAGTTCTTCACCACGAGAGTGGTGAGAGCCTGGAATGGGTTGCCCAGGGAGGTGGTTGGGGCCCCATCCCTGGAGGTGTTTAAGGCCAGGCTGGATGGGGCTTTGGCCAGCCTGGTCTAGGGTGGGGTGTCCCTGCCTGTGCTGGGGGCATTGGAACTGGATGATCAGGTGGTCCCTTCCAACCATGAGTGATTCTGATTCCATAACTTCTCCAGTGAACTGATCCTGCTGTGGCAGGAGGATTGGACTGGATGATCTTTCAAGATCCCTTCCAATCCCTAATGTTCTGTGATTCTGCATTGGCCAGAGCAGCTGTGGAAGCCTCCTCCCTCAAAGGAGGGTTGGATGGTGCCCTGGGAAACATGGTCTAGTGAGAGACATCCCTGCGTAGGGCAGGGAAGTTCAAACTAGATGATCTCTGAGGTCCCTTCCAACTGAAACCATTCTGTGAAGAAACTGCTCATGTATTGTACCCGTTCCTAAAGGTATCGCGATGCAACTTATTCAAACGGACTTTCCACCAGTCTCCTGCACTGAAAACTGTTTTCCTGTGCCCCTTGAAAGTGCATTGAGAGACATCAGGAGAGATGAGCAATCCCAGAAGCTTTGCAGTAGAGCAAGGGATTCAATCACCCTCTCTGCGCAGGTGGATCTCTTGGACTGCTCTGTGCACTGTCTCTGAGAAGATATTGAAAAGCTGGACAGAGTGTAGAGAGAAGGCATGATTACTAATTGGTGGTGGGAAGACTTGATTGATATTGAGAGATTAAAAGAGCAAGCTACGTACATCTTGGCAAAGCAACAACTAAGAGGAGAGATGATAATAATCCCCAAATAAATTCAAGGAAAATCCCAAGAGGAAGAGCCTTTGTGCAGGCTTAGTACAACGGGGCGTTGCGTAATGGGTTGAACTTCAGAGCAGAACACCTTGTGAAGTTTGACTGTTAAGAGAAACTTCTTCCTTTCTAGTGGAAGAAGATCCTTGGGGGAAGCAGTGCCCCAGGAGTGCTGAGACTGTCCTGAAATCCTTACAAGACAACAGTTAAGGAACATTCCACGCTGATCAAAGAGAGAACAGAGCCCCAGTGTCAGATGGCCTCTTTCTAAAGCTGGAGTACGTGGCCTGGGCTGTATTGGGGGAATTCTCCCCAAATAGGTTTCTGTTGGTTTTTTAAAGCTGTTGTGGTGCGTGGCATTCGGGGAGATTATGACAAGTGCTACATGCACTGGCCTGCTGATTGTTTCAGGGGATTCTGTATTCTAAATGCTGTCTGGAGGATGCATTCAGCAGGTCTTCCTTGTTAAAGAGCTGAGACACACGGGCAGGAGCCTTGCGGGAGCCACCACTGCTTTCCAAAGGTGCTGATTTGCCAGCAGGGGCCAGGAGGGCCCTGTTTGCTTGTTTCTTTGTTTTTCACATGCGTAGAACATTCAGACCTGGCTGCATACAGGATTGTAAGGTGTCATCCCCTGTGTCAAGTGCCAGCCTCTGCAGGAGGAGGGCTTGGAGAGCAGGAAATAGCTTCTCAATAAGAGACTCTCAGATACATAAAATAAGACATTACTCACTTGGTCATATGTCCATTTAGTTAGATGTAATAACAGGGAACACTCTGAGATGCTCTGCGGTGACTCTCCTAATTATACTTTCACCCCATGACTCATATGAGGTAATTTAGTGAGGGGTGGCCTGACAAGAGGATGGAGGCACCTGTAGCCAGCTCTGTTGGATCCTGGCACAGCAGAGCTTGGCAGCCTGAGCAGCCTGGTTTCCCTCTCTCAGATTACCTCACCGTAGCTCAGGGATGAGCACAGAGGTAATCGGTTACCTCTGTCATTTATTGAAGTGGCCATAACCAAACCAAAAGCCATATGTTCCTGGAGGAGACAGACACTTCCATTATGTTTTTATTCCTTTATTCACCTGAACATTAACTCCCTTTTTGTAGTCCTTCACCTTGCCTGGGCCAGCAGAATAGCTGGAGTGCTAGCAATTATTTATGGAAGAGCTGCTGATGTATATGACAGGAAATACTGCTAATGGTGATGTCTGTTAGCCTGCAAAATAGCTCCCCCAAGTAAACTGGTGGAAGTCTCATCACTTGGATGTTTTAAAACCAGCCTGGACTGTAAAATATACTGCAGGGAGCAGTACTGGAGTGGCAGCAGGATTAAGCAATGGATTGCTCTCTCGTCCAGCCTAGCAAAAAGCCATGTGAGAGTAGCCAGGGTACCCCAGGGATTTGCTGGTTTGGCTTGTCATGGAATCATTAGAGATTGGAAGGGACCTCAAAAGATCATCTAGTCCTATCCCCTGACGCAGCAGGATCACCTAGACCAAGTCCACTTGCTAAATTCTGTCTTGGCTCTGATCAGCATCAACAGTTCTGACAATCCTGTGCTTTTCCTTTCCTCATCTTCACTCTCCTGTGTGTTGTTGCTGGAGTCACTGGTAACCAACGGTTGGCTACTGAGAAAAGGCTGGTAAACTCAATCCCACTAAAGCACCATCGCAGGTTTGTTGAGATGTGGCCAAAAGTACCTACCATGAAAAGATCAGTTATGCTGTCAGTTCACAAACTACAGTGCAGAGATGCTCCTTTAAACTATGAAGGAGAGAACATAAAAGTCAGGGGGATAACTTTCTGCCAACCTGACAGGGAAGGATAGATTTGATAAGAGATGCTACTTTCCCCCCTCCCTGCCATACTGCCAGTCTGGAATGAGATTCAAGTTAGCTAGACTGGAGCAATCATCATAAATAATGTTTGTTTAGGCAGTGAGCCTATTCTGAGCCAAAGGCAGGTACTCATTCTATTTCTCCACTTGCTTGCAAACAGCTGCTACTTGAGCTTGGAGTAGGTCTCCCCTCCAATTTTGCCTGAATGATCTCTTTTGAAAGCATCTAGAGCAACCCAACTTCTACTGCTGCCTTTATAATATGGCAATAATAATAAATATTCAATAATATTGTATTCTGCATATTATAATGTTGTGTTTTGTATGAGGCTTCTCTCCTGGGCACTTGCTTTGAAATCAGGGCCCTTTAGAAAAAAGCCATCCTGCTCCCCCCCTCAATCCCTTGTTAAAGTTCATTCCAGCCCTGCCTCTGTAGGGCTGGGTAAGTGGTTATTCCTCTCTACTCAACTCTTTTTAGGCTGCATCTGGAGTATTATAGAATCATTGAATCATTCAGGTTGGAAAAGACCCTTGGGATCATCCAGTCCAACCATCAACCCTAATCTACAAGTTCACCCCTAAACCAGAACCCCCAACAGTACATCTAAGTGATTTTTAAACTCATCCAGGGATGGGGACTCAACCACCATCCTGGGCATCCCAGTCCAGGGCCTGACCACTCTCTCCTTGAAGACTATCTTCCTGATGTGCAGTTTAAGGCCAGAAAAATACAGACAAACTGGAGAGAGTCTAGTGAAGAGCCTCCTAGATGGTCAGGATGTTGCACAAGTTGAGGCTGCAGGAGCTGGGTCTTTCTGGCCCAGTAAAAGAAAGGCTAAGACAATCTAACCCATCTCCTACTACTACCACTAACCAATCTGGAATTACATCTGGCAAAGGCTATCAAAGATGACAGCAAGGGGGTTTTTTCTGTATATCAATAGAAAAAGGAGGACTAGGGAAAATGTGGGCCCACTGGTGAATGGTATGGGCACCTTAGTGGTGGAAGACACAGAGCAAGTGGGATTCTTGAATGCCTTCTTTGCTTCAGCCTTCACTGCCAAAGCCAGCCCTCATGAAGTCCTGGAGGTAAGAAGAATCTGCCTCCTTTAGAGAGGTCATCCTATCCTCCTCCTCTACTCTGTCCTGGTGAGGTGACATGTGGAGTACTGGGTCCAGTTCCGAGCTCCTCAGTGCAAGAGAGACAGGGAACCATTGGAGAGAGTTCAGCAGAGGGCAACAAACATGGTTGGAGGCCTGGAGTATCTCTCTTCCTAGGAAAGGTTGAGAGAGCTGGGACTGTTTAGCCCTGTGAAGAGAAGAGTGAGGGTCTGATCCATGCCTGTAAATATCTGGTGGTGCCAGACTGTGTTCAGTTTTGCCCAGTGGCAGAACAAGGAGTCCTGGGTACAAGCTGGAAGAGGTTTCATTTAGAAATTAGGAAAAACTTCTTTAGAGTGAGAGCCACAGAGCCCTGGCACAGGCTGCCCAGAGAAGTTGTGGAGTCTCCCTCTCTGGAGATACTCAAGTCCTGTCTAGATGCAGTCTTTTGCAATGTGCTTTAGACAGCCCTGCTTTGGTGGGGGGGATTGATGATCTCCTGAAGTCCCTTCGAACTCCAACAATTCTCTGTGATACAGTCCTGAGCACCCTCATCTAATTTGAACAAGATGACCCAGAAATGTCCCATCAGATGCAAATTAATCTATTATTTTAGGATTTTTCATTTCAAGATACATCTATCTATTCAAAAGCTCAAAAACCCTTCTGAAAATGCGGGTCAGGCTCAGCTGCCGCTCTCACTTGGGAAAGTCTGGCTTGTAGTCTCCTGTGTGCCCCAGTTCTTCACTCGTTCCACCACAGACAAAGCTCAGTGCTGTCATGGTCCCCAAATACTTGGCAGGGAGGAAATAAATGCAAGTGCTTTCCATAGAAGTGAAGATCTAGGTAGGAATCCCCCCCACACATAGAGTTTTCAGCAAAGTTTAAACAGAATTTATTATTTCATTGTTTGGCTCGCTGCCTTTGCTGCCTGTCAAAATAGCTCTTGTTGATTCCATCGCCTCCCTGAAGACAGAAAACAAAGTTGACAAACGGCTGCCAGGCAGGCAGCTCTAGAGCTGTCATTTGCATTTCCTCCATGGGAAACTGGAATTTGTTGTCAAACTTGAAATTTCTCATGGCAAAATTTCAGTTACGTAAAAACGGGTTTCGAGCAGGACATTCCTTAACTGGCTCCAAATAGGATTATATCCTTTCTCCTTCTTTTCACCTCATCCCAATTGTAAAATAAAAGGAGGTTGTAGTGAGGCTGGTGCTGCTCTCTTCTCCCAAATGACTAGTGACAGAATGAGAGGAAATCATAGAATCATCAGGGATTGGAAGGGACCTCGAAAGATCATCTAGTCCAACCCCCCTGACACAGCAGGATCACCCAGACCAAGTCATACAGTCAGTCTGGGTTAGAAGGGACCACAGGATCAGCCAGTTCCAACTCCCCTGCCATGAGCAGGGACACCCCACCCTAGACCAGGCTGGACAGAGCCCCATCCAGCCTGGCCTTAAACACCTCCAGGGATGGGGCCTCAACCACCTCCCTGGGCAACCCATTCCAGGCTCTCACCACTCTCACACTGAAGAACTTCCTCCTCACATCCACTCTAAATCTACCCATCTCCAGCTTTGCTCCATTCCCCCTAGTCCTGTCACTGCCTGACATCCTAAAAAGCCCCTCCCCGGCTTCAAGTTGCTGCATGGAAGGTTTAGATTGGATCTTAGGAAGAAGTTCTTTCCTGAGAGAGTGGTTGAGCACTGGAACAGGCTGCCCAGGGAGGTAGTGGAGTCCCCATCTCTGGAGGTGTTTAAAAACCGAGTAGATCTGGCACTTGAGGCCATGGTCTAGAGGTTAAGGAGCTGTTGGGATGAGGGCTGGTCTTGATGATCCTGAAGGTCCTTTCTAGCCGTGATGATTCTATGATTCTACTCGATGAATTACTGCTCTTGTCATAAACTTACCAGACAAGTAATGCGACACAACTCCTTTCACAGCCAGTTCATCTAGGTTTTTCCTTAATAACATTATTTAATAGTAATCACAGAACATTAGGGATTGGAAGGGACCTTGAAAGACCATCTAGTCCAATCCCCCTGCCACAGCAGGACCACCTAGATCAATGGTTCAAGTGTGCAGTACACAGTCGGTGGAAGCTACTGCTTATTTCAGCTGTGGCCAGAGTTGGCTCTGTGGCTTAAGGAAAGCTATTTACAATTATAATTCACAAATGAGAACGCTCTTCTAATCAGAAGGAGCAGCAACAGCTTAGCCTGGGAAGTCTGAGGCAGGTATCATTTGCAGCTCTGGCTGCTTCTAACCTTCTGCTGCAATGATTTCATGAGAAGACATCACTCACCTAGAGAAGATAATGCAGCTAGAAAGCTAAGGGCAGCTGATGAGAATTTGTTTTGTTGATACTGCTGCTGCCAACTACCAGCTTGTTGCCTCAGGGTCTTGCCTTTTGCTCTGCAGTGTCACTCGAGTCCTGCTGAAAAATCCTTCTTCTCCCTTAGACCCCATGAAGCCCAGCTGCTGCTCCCCTACATCCTGGACTCTGTCGCTTCACGGCTGATGTTGCTCTATCTGATCACTGCTTTCCTGCTTGATGGAAAATTGCTGAGGCTGTGGTGTTTGCTCTGCCAGTGGGCTCCAGCAGAAGCAATGTTAATGACACTCTGCCTCGCTATGAGATAGCTTCTGCTGGCCAAATCCAGCTCAGTTATGATGCCTTTGGACCTCAGGAAAGCTAGTGATGCCCCTCCATGGGAGCCCTGAAAACTCAGCCTTGTTTCTCATCTCACTAAAGCATGGAAATGCTCTTCATGTTAGAGGGAAGTGGTTGGGGATGTAGTGGGGGGTGCTCCCCTTCAAAGCTATTCTGAAGAGACCTTGTGGTGTTCATATGTCCTTCCCCAAATCTGCTTCCTACAGGAGCAACAAATGAGCCAGAGGAAAAGAGTGGGTCCTGGCAGCTCCTGCTTAGACACAGAGATGAGTAAAAGGCTCTACCTGGAACATGGGCATAGCCAGCTGAAACAAGGAGCTGCCTAGTATTTCAGAGACAAACCTGAGACTCTAATTGAAATGCATTTGATGGCTGGAGTTCAGCCCCTATTAGGCAAGGATCCACGTTGTAAAGTGAACCAGTTTTGCACCTGTTTTGTCCCAGCTGGCATCTCCTGCCTGAGAAAGGCCCACCACTGTGGTAAAAGGTATTAGAATAATACTATCAAATCCTATCCACAGAAGGCTTTGATCAAAGAGCTTTCTCATTTCCTTTCTTTACCTTGTTTTCTTTTCTTTCTCTTTCTTTCTCTGTCCCCTCTACTGTCTGATTACTCTAGACAACTGTGTCTGACAGCCTAGAGGAGTTGACTGTGGTCGTAAAAGTGTTTGTGAGACTGGTGGGGAGAAGCCTACGAGTCTCACATATCCTGGCGTTGGCTGACAGCAAAGGGAATGTCTAAGCTGATTAAATACAGCATAGCTGGGGTCTGTATCCTCAGTCCCTTCCAACTTCTGACTTCATGTCATCTCCTGCGGGCACTTCAAGCCATTCAACTGCTCCTGACAGTCCCCTCTCCCCGCTCCCACCACCTCACTCCCATCCCCTCCAGCAGTCCTTGCACGGGACTTGGGAGACCCATGTTCAAGGCCCTGCCTCACCATCATTTTTCCTATGGCATTGTTGGGTTTTTTTCAGCCACTGCCATCTGTGTGTCAGCTCACCATCTGCACACCGAGGGAGAGGTGCTGCTTGCTCTGCCTTGCCACAGGAGCCTCTCAGGAGCTCTGAGCTGTGCTCCACTGTCACAGCCCACACCTCCCACCTCCTCGTGCGCTGGTCATTGCGTCGACACAGACAACCTACTTTATAGTCGATACAGGAGAGGTGGTATCAGCACAGAGTGGGTTTTTAGTGCCAAAGTGTCTCCTCTGCCCTGTCTTAAAACTACTCATCTTGCACTCCTTCAGAAGCCTGCTCTGTGATCAAGGGAGCTCTGTGTCACGTTTCGCTGACGTCCAGTAGAGGCACCCAGGCTGGGACCAGTGAAGAGGAGAAACCCCCATTTGTTCTAAAGGCATCCCTCCACGTCTCGTCAGGAGCAATCAGACAAGCTTGGCAGAAGGAATCCTTCCTTTTGTGCTGTAAACAGAAAGAAATAATGTGGGATCTAGGCTCCTAACTCTGCTTAAATCTGTTTATTCTCGTGTTTCCCTTAATGCATCTCAACCATAAAAAATCTGCTGCAAAACTTTTATCTCTTCAAACATCTTCCTGTCTGCCTGGTTTTGATTATATCAGACTTGGGTGATTACTGCTGTGAATTAGATTTACCTGAAGAACATTCAGTGTGATGACTGTATTTTCAATCCCTAGCATAAGTCTTTTCACAGAGACACAGAATTCCTGAGGCTGGAAAAGACCTCAAAGATCATCCAGCCCAGACTATGTTCAGCACCACCACATCAGCAAGACCAGGGCACCAAGAGCCACAGACAGTCTGTCCTTAAACACTTCTAAGGGATGAGGACTCCACCGCTGCCCTGGAGGGTCCATGCCAATATCTGGTCACCCTTTCTGTAAGGAAGAGCTTCCTAACGTCCAACCTAACCCTCCCCTGCCACAGCTTCAGGCTCTGCTCTCTCATCCTGATCTTTCGTCCTGATGATGATGCTCATCGTGATCTTTCTAGGTCCTTTTCTGTCCTTTCTGTCCAGGTGGGTTTGAAACTTTTCCAGAGAAGGAGACTCCACAACCTCCCTGGGCAGCCCCTCCCAGTGCTCTGTCACCTTCACTGGGAAGAAGTTCCTCCTCATATTGATGTGGAATCTCCTCTGTTCCAGCTCACACCCACTGCCCCTTGTCCGATCATTAGATGACACTGAAGGAACCACCATGACAGCATCCTGTTGACTATGAAAATGCTAAAATTAAAAGTTGTGGCATGGTTGATGGCCAGCTCTGATCACTGCTGATAGAAGAACACTGAGTCACGTTCTACCACCCATCTGTTTTTGTTAGAAAGGTGCCACAATACTGGACAGGATGGAAAGAAGGGTCCCAGAACATAATTCAAAGACTGTGGGTAGAGAAAGAACAAAAGAGCTTGCTGCCTTTCAGGGAAAGACTTAAGGAGCTCAATCTGTTTTAGTTAATCAAAAATAAGACTGAGAAGCAGTATGGCTACAGGGTATAATTACCCACATGGGGAGAAAATGCTGGCTGCAAAAGGGATCTTTAATGTAGCAGAGACATAAAAAGAACTGATTACCAGGATGTGAAGCCCAACACAGTAATGGAGCAGAGTTTCTTAGGAGCACAGATGATTAATCACTGGAACAAACACGCAGGGAAAAGGTGGGTTCTCTAGCTCTGTAGTCAGGTTGAATGCTTCTGTGTAAGACCCGTTTGAACAGGAGATGCCAGACTCCATAAGGTCACCCACAGTGACAAACCATGGTCTGTGCTGCACCAGACCAGTTTTGGACTTTTTATTCATCTCACACACACTCTCCTTCAACATCTTCTCTGCTCAAAGACCCTCAATCCCACACAATGTCACCTTCTTACACTAACTTTGCCATCTTTTCTGTTTCTTGGCTTAGAATCATAGAATGTTCTAGGCTGGAAGGGACCTCTAGAGGTCACCTAGTCCAACCTCCCTACACAGGGACAACTCTACCTAGGTCAGGCTGCTCAGAGCCTCATCAAACCTGACCTTAAATGACTCCAGGGATGGGGCCCCCAATGTCAGTGCTGGACAGAAGCTTGGATGCCCAGCCTTCTGCTAATCTCCATCCTCTCCTCACCTTACTGTGGCATGTCTCACTTTTTCTCCTTACAGCCTGCTGTCTCTTCGCTTGAGTCTCTCAGAAAGCTGTCTGTGCTACCAAAGAGCAGAAGGAACCCAGGCAAGGAGTTCCAGGACACAGTCTGTCACTACATGCTCCCACTTGTCCTCCATCAATGTTTCCTTTACGCAACCATCCTCCCTGCAGTGGCAGCCCTCTGAGGAACACACAGATCCAGAAACTTACCAGACAGAGTTTCCCTCTTGCTACCACACACCTTACACACAAGGTGCTTCCATACTGTATTTTCCAGAAGAGTAGTGATTCTCCCCCTGTACTGGTGAGGCTGCACCCTGAGTGCTGTGTCCAGTTTTGGGTACCTCAGTACAAGAAGACATCAAGGTCTGGAGTGAGTGCAGAGGGCAATGAGGCTGAGGAAGGACCTGGAGAACAAATCTGATGAGGAGAGATGGAGAGAGTTGGGGCTGTTTAATTTGGGGCAGAGGAGACTGAGAGGAGACCTCACTGCTCTCTACAACGATCTGAAAGGACACTGTAGAGATGTTGGTGCTGGGCTCTTCTCACAGGTAATGAGCAACAGAAGCAGAGGGAAGGGCCTCAGGCTTCAACAGAGTAGGTTTAGACTGGACATCAGGAAGAAATTCTTCCTGGAGTGAGTGGTCAGGCCCTGGGATGGGCTGCCCAGGGTGGTGGTTGAGTCCCCATCCCTGGCTTAGTTTAAAAGACACTTAGATGTAGTGTTGGGGGATCTGGTTTAGGGGTGACCTTGTAGAGTGGGGTTGATCATTGGACTGGATGATCCCAGGGGTCCTTTCCATCATGAATGATTCTGTGATATGGAAGTGCCTGCTCTGCCTCCCCCTTCCCACTCTCAACAGCCAGCCCCGAGGGACAGGATTCAGTCTTGCTAGACCTCCCACTCTCCGTTTACCAAAGCAGTTATTCCCCTTTTTATGTCCGATCCACCCACACGGCTCCTCTGGTAACATATTCACTGCCACAGCTGGAGCGTTCGTAACCTGCAGAGCCTGTGCCAGTCTGCAGACAGAAGGGTTTACTGAACTGATGCAGCTTTGTAATAAAATGACCCACCTGCTGGCATTTCAGGGCAAATGTGCTTCCAGGGGGGCTCTACTGGTAAAGCCCATTTGTCAAGAATAGTGCAAAGCTTCTGAGTCCTTCAGATTCCTCACTAAGCCTGGGCAGCAAGCTCACATTAATTTCTAAACCTACTCTTTTTCATCTTCAGCTTGCAAAGCAACTTCTGCTCTTCCTCCCAGGAGTGGGACGTGGCTAATGCAATCCACGCATTGATAGGCTGAAAGAGTTGAGGCTGTTCAGCCTGGAGAAAAGAAGGGTCTTGGGGGACCTTCTTTCAACCTTCCAGTACCTGAGGGGGGCTATGTGAAGGCAGCGGAAAGGTCTTTCCAAGAGAGTTTGTATGGATGGGACAAGGAGCAGTGGGCTCAAGCCAGGAAAGGGGAGATTTAGGCTGGATATTAGAAACAAGCTCTTCAATGTGAGGGTGGTTGATGGCTGGAATAGGCTGCCTGGGGAGGTGGCGAGAGCCCCATCCCTGGAGTCAAAGTCAGGCTTGATGAGGCTCTGAGCACTGTGGCTGAGGTAGGGTTGTCCCTGTGTAGGGACAACTAGATGGACTAGATGACCTTTAGAGGTCCTTTCCAGCCTATAATATTCTATGATTTATCAGCATCAGCACAGATTATTAGAAGCAACCATATCTCGACTATGTTTAAAGCAGCCACTCAGTTCCAGTTGGCTCAGAATGGTGGCAGCGCCACAGCTTCTGCTATAGTCCCTTCTCTGGCTTGGTGAGACATCAAAGTCTTACTTTTTTCAAAGAAGCTGAAGGATTGAATCCCTTCTCCATGAAGGACTGGATTTCTGTCTGTAAATGCTGCTGACAGTGGGCTCCTCGGAGCCAGCGCCTCTGAGAACTGACGACAAACCAGCTCCAGTTAAAGGGAAGTCTCTGTGGCAATCATTCAAGTGGAGAGCACGTGCACTTGGGGGTTTCTAAAGGGTGTCACAGAGCTTTCCCTGGAGACAACTCTGCTGCCACCACTGACACAAGACCAAACCCTTCATTCTCTCCACCTCATGCCCTCCAAAGAGAAGAGCCACCCATGCAGAGTGCTGACACCAGCAAAGGAAACTGCTAGAGGCCACATGAGCACTACACAAGACTCAGTGACTTTTCTTTACGTGACAAAGTGCTTAGAGACTGCAGTAACAGCCACAATATAAAACTCTCCAAAGAAGCAGAAGCTGACCCTCAGGTTCTAGGTCAGCTGTCAAAGAAATAACCCTAATTTCTTGCAGTCTAGAGCTGAGAGCTGAATAAGGGAATTGCACAGATGAGGAGAGCGGATCGTAGATGAAGTCTAACCCACCCAACTCTTAATTCTAGCATCAAATGCAGTTCCAGAGTTCTGTCTGTGCCTGCATCATCTCCATTGCTTCAAGAAGAGCTATACAAGATGTTGAGACTGAATATCTTAGGTACAAGCCTAGGATTCTCCTGTGACCTTCCAAGGGTAAAGATGCCTGAGTTATACTCTTTTGTAACCCATCTAGTGTTGGAAGGGGCAAGGGGAACCTGTGAAGGAGCACTGATTCACAGAACATTAGGGATGGTAAGGGACCTCGAAAGATCACCTAGTCCAATCCATCAGTCACAGCAGGATCACCTAGACCAAGTCACACAGGAACATGTTCAGGTGGGTTTTTAACATCTCCAGTGAAGGAGACTCCACAACACCCCTGGGCAGCCCCTTCCAGTGCTCTGTCACCTTCACCATGAAGAGTTTCCTTCTCACATTGATGTGGAACCTCCTACGTTCCAGCTCACACCTATCACTGGATGACATTGAGCAGAGCCTGGCTCCATCCTCCTGACACCCACCCTTCCCATGTTTATTAACATGAATGAGGTCACCCCTCAGACACCTTTTCTCCAAGCTCAAGAGCCCCAGCTCCCTCAGCCTTTCCTCAGCAGGGAGCTGTTCCACTTCCTTCATCAATCACTATTTTAAATACTTCTGAATTTATGTACTTGTATAAATACATAAGTATGCACTTATAAAGAGAGAGAAAACATAGTCAGTGCTTCTCCCTTCCAGCTTTCCCATTTATTGTGCAAAACAGGCCTTGGGCTCCAATTTCAAAATCCTCACTGCAGCAATTCACTCTGGGACACAATTATTTACTGCTTGCACTCCCACCTCAAACCCCAAATACCAAGCTGCAACCATAGGACTGAGTTTAACGAGAAGCAACCCCATTTTGCTGAGAATGCCATTCCTAGAAGTGTTTGTTGCCATGTAAATGCTGTGAATATATTGGAAATTGTCACTGAATTTTCTGTGAAAAAGATCTCTAGTATTTCTGACGTCTTTCTAGGTGATAGTGCCCTCTTGACCCCAGTTACATGGCACTTCATCACCAAAAGGGTGATCAGACACTGGAATGGACTACCCAGGGCAGTGGTGAAGTTGCTATCCCTGGAGGTGTTTAAGGACAGAGTGGATGTGGCCCTCAGTGCCATGGTCTAGGTTGTGGTGGTGTCAGGTCACAGGCTGGGATGGATGATCCTAGAGGTCATGTCCAGCCTCAATAATTCTGTGGTTCTCTCACAACACCAAACACCATTACTGAGCACTGGTAGGGAGGCTGCAGTCATGAAAAGCCTGACAGATACCAAAAGAACATCCTGGTAACAGGCACAATCTCATTTGTGATGTCAGCAGCCAAATATTGGTGATGATCTACTGGAAGTTGCTACAAATCAAGCATCAAGAGGTATAAAATTACCCTAGGATTATGCTTGCAGCTACGTTCAGCGTAACACACTGATGTTTTCACCATGCTAACACCACCAGTCAATTAAGAAACCTTCCAGGCCACACTAGTGAATGAAAAAAGAGATGCTAATCCAGTCTCTGAAGTGCTGCAGCACACAAAGCTTGGGCTCACTCCATATGTTCTCTCCTTCCTTGCAGAATTAACATCGGTGTTGCTTTTGCATGTTTAATGACAGTTTTCTACAATCCACTGAGCCTGGAAAATATTAGAGGAACTATGAGTGATTAAATTCAACTGGAGAGAGGCCAACTCATCTCACCAGTCTTCAAAGCCTGCAGAAAACACACACCAGTAAGAAGAGCAGGTAATGAGTTCCCCAGCATTAAACAAAGCTGCCACTGTACTTAAAGTTCATCCCAAAGAGACAGTCCCACATGTGCTCGTGTCTAAGCCCCTGTCAGCCCACCAGCCTGTAATGCTTGTTGCCAGCCCCTGCACTACACCCAAGCTCATAGTAACTTATAGAGCAAATCAATAACAGGAGGCTGTGAATCATGAGGCTGTTGTTCCTTCAAGGGTTCCTCTTCTAATCCAGAGCAGACACACTCTAAGGATGCCATCAGCTGCAAGAAAGGAAGCTTGAGTCACCATAGTCCCTGGCTAAAATGGTAGGTGTGCAGGAGACAATTGTCTCTTTGTTCACACAAGCTGGCTTTGTCACTGGTGAGCCCTCTGACTGCTGGGACTGAGAAGGAATTGGTTTGATACTTGCCCCCAGTGCGAGCTGAAAGTTAACACACTAACACACCCACCGTTTTCCTTCCGCTCAAGTGCTGAGAGAAGGATCCTAAATGGCTATTTGCAAAGAATGGAAAATGTGCCCTATTTGTGGCCAGCACAGTCATAGAATCATCAGGGATTGGAAGGGACCCTGANCCTCTCCTCACAGGAGAGGTGCTCCAGCGCTCTGATCATCCTCGTGGCCTCCTCTGCACTCGCTCCAGTACATCCACATCCTCCTTGTAATAAGGGCTCCAGAACTGGATGCAGTCCTCCAGGTGGGGTCTCACCAGAGTGGAGTAGAGGGGGAGAATCACCTCCCTCGACCTGCTGGCCACACTTCTCCTGATGCAGCCCAGGATCCGGTCTGCCTTCCAGGCCACAAGTGCACACTGCTGGCTGATGTTGAGCCTCTCGCCCACAAGCACCCCCAAGTCCTTCTCCCCCGGTCAACTCTCCAGCCAGTCACTGCCCAGCCTGTGTTTGTGCCTAGGATTGCTATCACACACTTACTCCATCTCCACAGAGCTCTGCCTGTCTCCCTCCTTTCACCTTCCCCTAGCTGCTGGCATGGAGCCAGGGGATGGGCTAGCTCTTACAGCTCTCTCCATGCTCAGCTCTGCCATGCCCACAGACCCAAATCAGAAGAGATTATAGCAGTTGCAGCACTGAATGTTTGGATTAGCATCCTCAGACTGGCCTTCAAAATCTACACTCAGGGTCTGCAAACCCTATGGCTTACGGGAAGAGTGGGCCAGTGTCCTGTGAGCACGTACATGGCTGAGCAGCTGGGGTCTCATGTCCTTCTGGAGGGCAAGGGTGCTCTCACCAGCACTGCAGGGTGAGGTTCCCATTCCTTCTTTCCAAAGATAGAGAGGAGAAGGTTTGCCCCTATGCAGTGGTGGGTTTGGGGCATTTTCTTCCTAGAAACCCCAAGCTTGGCCCTTGCCTAGCAAAGACAGACCCACATCTGTCTTCCTCAGTGTTTATTCCCAACCTGTATCCAACATGGGCCACAAAGCAGATGGAAACAGTCAATCATCAGGTTAGACAGCAAGAAAGTGCAAGCAGCTATTGCTCTCCGCTCCACTGATCAGAGCATTTGTGCTGGCAGGGAGAGCATCTGGGTTTGGCATTTTACCCTACACAGTTGTTGAAGTCCTAGGTAAGTCCCCCAGGACAGAGCCTATTAGCTTGGTCACATTAATGTGACTCGAATGCTTTAAAAATGGAGCTTGCATCTCAGTGAGCTGCTGTGCTGTGGAGATACCCACAGAGCAGATGGCTGGCTGGCTTCAATGCCTTTAGACACGTTCATCTTTGTAAGGAGAACAGAGATACCAGAGGACAAAGTTCCCCAAGTGAGTGGCAGTGCTCTGGTAGCACATCTAATAGGTGCTTCCAGAGCTCTTCTGAAAAACATGCACTAATCACAGCATCATAGAATGGCCAGGGGTGGAAGGGACCTTAAAGATCATCTAGTTCCAACACCCCTGCACAGTCAGTGACACCTTCACTGTATCAGGTTGCTCAGGGCCCCAGCCAACCTGGCTTTGAACACTGCCAGGGATGGGGCAGCCACAACTGCCTTGGGCAGCCTGTTCCAGTGTCTCACCACCCCCACAGGAAAGAATTGGTTCCTCATGTTCAAGCTCAATCTCCTCTTTTCAAGTTGGGAATTCTTTCCCCTTGTCCTCTTGCTATCACCAGTGCCAAAAGCCCTCCTCCAACTTTCTTGTAGCCCCCTTCAGCTGTTGGAAAGCTGCTTTAAGGTCACCTGGGAGCCTCCACTTCTCCAGGCTGAACAACCCCAACTTGCTCAGCCTGTCCTCATAGGGGAGGTGCTCCAGCCCTCTGATCACGTCTGCTGATCTCTTCTGGACACGTTCCAGGAGCTCTCTGTCCTCCTTATGTTGGAGAGTCCAGAACTGGACCCAGGACTCCAGGTGGAGTCATTCATAATCTCTCCAACTTTAGCAAATCCTTTCTTACTATCAACCTTCCAGTGACAGCTGCCAACATATTGTCTCGTGTCTCCACCTCCTTTTGCAGATGCTCAGAAACTGGAGGGTGGTGCCCAGTTGAAAGAGTTTCTCAGCCTTTTCCCAGCACCAGGCAGCTTCCTTCTCACCTTGAATAGCTGTGGGATCAGACACCTTTTTTGTTAGTGCTTTAATGCTTTAACCACAAAAGTTCACTGTTCCAGCTTCAGCACGAGAACTGCAAGCGCTCGTCTTTTGATCAACTGCCAGACGCTTCTTCACGACCACAAAGAGCAACAGCTGCTTGGTGAAGCCAGCCTGAACTACAGCTTTCCAGCTCTGGCACTTTAGATTGCACTCTTGTTCAGACTGCAGCAAAGAGAGGCCATAAATTACAGAAAGCTATGAAGTCCAGTCACAAAAAAGATCAGAACAGAATTCAGGAGTATTTTTCTTCCCTGCCTTGTGTATGTTTCCTACAGATCACAGCAGCCGAAGAGAAGTCACAGTGCCCTAAGAAGAAGGCACACATATACTTGTTTTTCTGGAGTGGGTGCAGAGGAGCAGTGAGGCTGGTGTTGGGACTGGAGGGAAAGTCTGATGAGACGAGGCTGAGGGACCTGGGGTTGTTCAGAATCACAGAACATTAGGGATTGGAAGGGACCTCAAAAGATCATCTAGTCCAATCCATCAGTCACACAGGAACACATCCATGTGGGTCTTAAACATCTCCAGAGAAGGAGACTTCACAACCCCCTGGGCAGCCTGTTCCAGGGCTCTGTCACCCTCACCACAAAGAAGTTCCTTCTCACATTGATGGGGAATCTTTTATGTTCCAGCTCACACCCATTGCCCCTTGTTCCATCACTAGATGCCACTGAGCAGAGCCTGGCTCCATCCTCCTGACATCCGCCCTTCGCATATTTATCAGCATGAATGAGCTCACTCCTCAGTCTCCTCTCCTCCAAGCTCAAAAGACCCAGTTCCCTCAGCCTTTCCTCACCAGGGAGATGCTCCACTCTATCATCCTTGTGGCTCTGCACTGGACTCTCTCAAACTGTTCTATGTCCTCCTGGAACTGAGAGGTGCAGAACTGGACACAAGATTCCAGATGTGGTCTCAGCAGGGGACAGTAGAGTAGGAGGAGAACTTCTCTTGATCTACTAACCACCCCTGTTCTGATCCACCCCAGGACACCGTTGCTTGTTTCTTGGCCACAAGGGCCCATTGCTGGCTCATGGTCATGTAGCTGAACATTCATCCCTCTGGTCACGACAGCACCCCTATTTCAAGTTGATATTGTGCCTGCTACTTGCCACGGAGCCACACAGGATTTTGTAGGAATTCTTTTTGCTATTTTTAATCAAAAATACAGCGTGATTCATTGTGACAGCCCTTCTACTCCATAGGAAGGCTTGGTTCTTTGGAAACAGCCTGGCCACTTTCCAGAACCACACACAAACTCTGGCTTCTGACAGATGAATTTCTCAGCCAGGTCCAGAAGCAACAGAGATGGCACCAGGCCTAACAGTCCTTTCTAATAACTGGTCAGTGCACAGTACCAGGGGATATGATGATCAGTCTTCTCCTGGGAAACACAACATGTCTTCATTTGCTTTGTGTGTCAGGAAAGAAACGCTCCCTTCTTTGCTGAGATGTCCCAGAATCACAGAACATCAGGGATTGGAAGGGATCTCAAAAGATCATCCAGTCCAATCACCCCACCACAGCAGGATCCCCTAGATCCAGTCGGGTTTTGAATGTCTCCAGAGAAGGAGACTCAAGGTAACCCCACCTAAAGTGCCAAAGATTTTCTCTCAGTTGTTGATTGCCCATTCTCTCAGCACAAGTATCTTCTCTAAAGTAGAAGAAAGATGTTATTCTGCACAGCACTGGCCTGAACTGCAGTTTCATGCAGACACTTGTGAAATGCAGGAGCTGAAACAGAGCTGCAGGTCCATTGTCCCACCTCTGAGTTGTATCTACAAAGACACCCCCAATCCCACTCTCTCCTTGCACCTTTCTTCCAACACTGCCTCACAGGCACCGGGGAGCTCACACCCTGCTAGAACCACTGGTAAGTGAACAGGACGGCAGAGGAAATACTTTCCAGAGCAAAGGAATGAAAAAATATCACCCTGTACAACCTCAGGCATGGTACTGTAACAGTACAGCTGCCAGTCTCACCAAACCTCTTCTTCAGAGTGTCTGAGTTGATACTGATGGCACCTCCATTGCCATTTGGCTGCTGTGAGGACTTCAGGATGTGACAGACTTTGCAAGGATGCAAAGTGACATTCAGGTTTGACCCAGCCCTGTGGTAGTCAATGCAGGAAAACATTATTGATTGAACATGTTTGTTGTTCTTAGTCTTTTATTGCACTTCCTTGTATAATTGATCCTTTGGAAGTTTATAAAGGGAAACTCAACAAATGCCACTTCTGGATTACAATGAATCACAGCTTCTGGGACGGCGGCAAAATGCCTGAATTAGAACAACATGAAAGCCTGCAGATGCACACAGAGAAGAATGGATAAGGAGCAATGGAAATGATAAAGTAACATTTATGATTTATGAAAGAATTCTTCATTTTACTGCTAATCATAATGGACTCCTGCTGCTTTTAGAGTTATGGTAATCAAAGAGGTATATCCACTTCTTGCATAGTTATGTGCACGTAACTCCTGTGGAAGCTTAATAAGTGTGATGTGCTTGCTGGGAAGGGCAAAGAGGTGTCACACAACTAAGTAATTTACTGTAGCTGCATTCTAAGTGATGAAAATGGCCAGAACGTCATAATTATAGACAACATATCCTACTCCTAATTTTAAAAAGCATGTATAGAGGTGGCCATTCGGTTTTGTGCTTGGGAGAGGACAGAAATGGTGGCAGTCATTGCAGGTAGTGGGAGGATAGGTTTCTATGAATGGCCAAGCCCTCTGCAGAACTCAGAATCGTCAAATCACAGATATTGAGGCTGAAAAAAGACATCTGAGATCATCTGGCACAGCTCAGGACCTGACACCACCACATCAGCTAGATCAGGGCACTAAGAGCCACAGCCAGGCTGCCCTTAAACACCTCCAGGGATGGGGACTCCACCACTGCCCTGGGCAGTCCAGCCCAGGCTCTGACCATGCCTTCCATGAGGAAGGGCTTCTTCACATCCAACTTAACCTCCCGTGGTGCAGCTTCAGGCCCTGCCCTCTCATCCTGTCTCTAGTTGCCTGAGAGAAGAGTCCAATCCGCATCTGACTACAACCTCCCTTCACAGAGGTGGAGAGAGGGAGGAGAGGTCTCCCCAAATCTCCTCTTCTCCAGCCTAAGCACCCTCATCTCCCTCAGCCTCTCCTTATCAGACTCCCTGCATTCTTTTCCCCAGCCTTGTTGCTCCTCTGGTACAGCTTAGCTAGCAGACTAGAGCTAAAAGTCCTTTTATAATACTTAAAATACTGAGTGAGAGAGCTTTACACAAGGTGATGTGGATGAAATTGATAAGTCCTAAAAAATTACTCTGATTTTGCTAAAGTATTACTTTCACAAAGACAAGTGAAGTAGTGTTCTCTAGTTATAAGCATTTCTTGCCAAACTTGGGCATTTCCCTATAGGAAATAATATCAAAGGGAAATAATATTGAAAGAAAATAATGACACGTTCACAAAAATGAATATGGGACTATGCACTTAGGTACCTTATAGAGCCCAGAAACAATTCATCATGTCATGGTTTAAGTGTTTGAAGGACCACTATCCTCATCTGCTGTGCTTCACACAATCCCAGGATGCCCTGACATGAGTGTTCTTGAATGCAGTAGCCACAGGGCACTTTAGGAAAGCAAGGATAATGCAGAGAGCAGGGGAAAAAGCACATGCCAGAGAGGAGTTCCTCAGGAACCTTGTGCCATTCTGACAGCCTGATCTGGAGCAAATGGCTTGGTGCAAGCTGCAGCAGAACTACCCTTCCCCCTGCTTCATTTTAGAAATCAGCATCATCAACTTCTCATTAATGCAGGAGTGGTACCAGTAAGTAAAGCAGCCACATAAGCCCATGTGGCAATGTTACAACCTGGAGATAAGGACAAACATCCAAACCCCTGTTTAGATGAGGGACTAAGCAGCACTTACTCTCAGACGTGCCAGACCACCTAAGGCTCTAGTTTAATTGCTTTCAGAGGCTGTGGACAAACATTTGCCTTCAGTTCCAGCTGTGCTGCTGGATGTTATGCTGCAGCTGTTCATCTGTTTCATCCCCTGCCCTCTTCTCTCTCCTAGCATTAAGCACCTTTTGAACTGGCCCAGAGAGCAGTTTGTGTCAGCATTCCTTTGTACCAAGTAAATTCTTCCAGGTTAATCAGTTTAAACAGGAGAGAGCAGCAGTGACAGTAGCCCTGACAGGCAGCAGTCTTTGGGAAGCAAAGGCAACAACAAATAACCAGCCAGCAGTAGCGTGGGAGCTGATGAACAGCACTGAGAAGCTCAGGTTCAGCACAAAAGTAAAGTATCTGTTCAAACTCAATTAATCCTTTTGTGGTGCAAGCAAAAGGAAAAAAAGCAAGACTACCTGCACTGGTGACTCCCAGATGTAGAACCTGCTGAGCTCATGTCATCCTGCAGATCTGCCTTTCAGCTTCTCCCATGATGTGAAGTGTCCCACCTGCCATGAATAGAAATACACTGCTCAGGTGTGGCTGCCATCCAGTCACATTACAAGAGCCCACCCATTACTCTTCTGCCTCCAAATGCTGTACCAGTGGCCTTTGAGGTCCTTGTTTTTCTGGTCCTTTTCAGGGACTCAGACAAACATTGCCAGGCAGGAATCATTGCTTAGCACGATCGGTCTAGAAAGAAGTGGATTTGCTGCCTCCAAAATACACACTTAGCAGCTGTGATGCAGCCAGGGAGTATCTAGTGCCTCATACACGATGCAGAATCATAGAATCATTAGGGATTGGAAGGGACCTCGAAAGATCATCCAGTCCAATCCCCCTGACACAGCAGGATCACCCAGACCAAGTCACACAGTCAGTCTGGGTTAGAAGGGACCACAGGATCATCCAGTTCCAACTCCCCTGCCATGGGCAGGGACACCCCACCCTAGACCAGGCTGGACAGAGCCCCATCCAGCCTGGCCTTAAACACCTCCAAGGATGGGGCCTCCACTACCTTCCTGGGCAACCCATTCCAGGCTCTCACCACTCTCACGGTGAAGAACTTCCTCCTCACATCCACTCTAAATCTACCCATCTCCAGCTTTGCTCCATTCCCCTAGTCCTGTCGCTGCATGACATGCTGTGTTCCCATCCAGGAAATCACAGAATCATAGACTCATCATGGGTGGAAAGGACCTCCAGGATCATCAAGTCCATTCAGACTCTCTCAAAAAAAGAGCATCTTCCTAAGATCCAATCTAAACCTCCCCTGATGCGACTTGAGGCCACTTCCTCTCATCCTATCATTAGCAATTTGGAAGAAGAGACCCGCACCAGCCTCGCTACAACCTCCATTTAGATAGTTGTAGTGAGCAACGAGGTCTCCTCTTCTCTAGTGAAGATCAGCTGCAAGGAAACAGAGAATCTCCATCCAAGTCAGCATGCTGGAGTGCAGAGGTGTAGGAGGGAGTGCATGAGAAACCAGGTCAAGAAGGTACTAACTGAAGTCAACTTGCTGTCAGTGAGAACCTCTCATAATCCTTCCCAAGTCCCACTGAGGATGTAAGAGGTTAAATAATGAATGTCAAGGTTTCCTTTATGACACACATTCATGTGACATTGCTTTCTCCTCTTCAGCCTGTCCTCTGCAGCTGTTGGACACTCAAAAACCTGCAGTGAATGTACAGATCCTTCCCTACTACAGAGGGGGAGGGAGCATCCACCAAGGAGCTGCTCTTTCATCTTCAGTCACCTCCTGTCCTGCCCTCAACAGTTATTCAGTGCTGATAGAGACTGTTAAAAAGTGAGTGTGTTCTGCCTCATGCCTATCTGCTTTTGGGAAGGTAAGCAGAATCTGGGCTTCTCACAGTCTCAGCATCCTCTAGATTCAAAATTAAAGAGAACACATTTGTGTTACCTTCTCTCCTAACCTGGGTGAGGATTTAAATAACATGAAACCTCAGATACCTTCTGAGGTAGTCTGCAGCTGTGCTAGCAGGCACAGGTATTCCTCGTAACCCTGAGGAAGACAGGGCAAAGGCTTAGAATCACAAGCAGCACTGCTGTGTATGGAGGTTCTGAGTCTTGTTTCCACTACCCTTACAACAACGTGGGGCCTTAAGGGGAAAGCAAATACTGCCTTCCACAGGTTTTCCTTTCTGCTACATCAGGAGTGGTAGGGAGAAGGGTTGATGGTGCCTGAAGTTTGCTCACAGCCATGTGTGGGATGGATCAAGAGGAGTGTGCCTAGCAGATCAAGGGAAGTCCTTCTACCTCTTTATTCTGCTTCAGTGAGGCTGCACCTGGGATCTTGTGGTCAGTTCTGGTCTCCCTAATCCAAGAGGGATAGAGAATTAACTGAGAGAGTTCAGCCCAGAGCTGCGAGGATGATTGGGGGTCTGGAACAGCTGCCTTAGGAAGAGATTGAGAACATTGGGACTTTTTAGTTTGGACAAAAGAAGGCTACAAGGGGATTTAATTCCAGTCTGTAAATCCATGAGGGCTGGATGTCAAGAAGAAAGGAAAACTCTTTCCAGCTGCATCAGACAGGACATGGGGCTGCCAGCTTGAGCACAGGAAGTCTCACCTCAATCTGCAGAAAAACTTCTTTACAGTCAGGGATATTAAATATTGGAAGGGGTTGCCCAGGGGGGTTGTGGAGTCCCCTTCTCTGGAGGTGCTTCAGCCCCAGCTGGATGTGGTTTTGTGGAGCTGATTGAGGCTTTTTAGGTGGTTCTGCTGCTCAGTAATTTGTGGCCTGCTTGAGCAGAAGGGTTGGACCCAATGGCTATGTTGGCCCCTTCCAACCCTAATAAACTGTGTGTGAACGCTGTATATTCTTAGCTGCTGGTCAGTGAGAGGCTGCTCTTCTTTCCCCACTTTTCAGAGCCTGATCACATTGCCCTCAACTCTATGTTATCAACACTTGTGAAAAAACTGTTCTGTAACTGAGAACAAAAAACCACATGTTTGTGTTTAGGTCAGTCCCCTTTGTGTCTCTGTGTGAGCCTGGCTCAGTGTCATAGACTCACAGAACATCAGGGATTGGAAGGGACCTCGAAAGATCATCCAGTCCAATCCCCCTGACACAGCAGGGTCACCTAGACCAAGTCACACAGGAACATGTCTGGATGGGTTTTAAATGTCTCCAGAGAAGGAGACTCCACAACCTACCCTGGGCTGCCCTTTCCAGGGCTCTGTCACCTTCATCAAGAAGTTCCTTCTCACATTGATGTGGAACCTCCTATGTTCCAGCTCACACCCATTGCCCCTTGTCCCATCATTGGGTGTCACTGAGCAGAGCCTGGCTCCATCCTCCTGACACCCACCCTTCACATATTTATCAACATTAATGGGGTCAACCCTCAGTCTCCTTTTTCCCAAGCTCAAGAGACCCAGCTCCCTCAGCCTTTCCTCATCAGGGAGATGTTCTACCCTCCCCATCATCTCTGTGGCTCTCTGCTGGACTCTCTCCAGCAGCTCTGTGTCCTTCTGGAACTGAGGGGCCCAGAACTGGACACAAGATTCCAGCTGTGGCCTCACCAGGGCAGAGTAGAGGGGGAGGAGACCCTCTCAACCTGCTAACCACCCCCTCCTCATCCACCCCAGGATGCTATTGGCCTTCTTGGCCACAAGGGCATATTCCTGGCTCATGGTCATCCTGCTGGCCATCAGGACTCCCAGGTCCCTTTCTCCTACACTGCTCTCCAATAAGTCAGTCTCCAACCCATACTGGTACCTGAGGTTGTTCTTGCCCAGATGCCAGACTCTACACTTGCCCTTGTTATTCCTTCACGTAGTCAGTGCCATCCCTCAAACGCAGAAGCCAAAACCACATAGATGACTAAGTCCAGAACACTGTAAGAACAAGAGGGAAGAGCC
Source organism: Rhinopomastus cyanomelas (assembly GCA_013400115.1). Classification (NCBI taxonomy): domain Eukaryota; kingdom Metazoa; phylum Chordata; class Aves; order Bucerotiformes; family Rhinopomastidae; genus Rhinopomastus; species Rhinopomastus cyanomelas. The sequence continues at coordinate 123,147 of VXBP01001188.1, forward strand.
CCAAGCTGCACCAAGGGAGATTTAGGCTGGACTGAGGAAACAATTTCTTACTGAAATAGTAGTCAGGGGTTGGAACAGGCTGCCCAGGATGTGTTGGGAGGTTGTTTAGATGTGGTGCTCAGCTATATGGTCTAGTTTTGGACTTGGGTTATTGGTTGGACTTGATGTTCTCAAGGGTCTTTTCCAACCTGAAAGATTCTGTTGTTTTCTTTTTGTTTTGCAGCTGTTAGTGAAAATATTTCCACAGTTAGAGCTGCATTAGAGAGCTCATCCTGGCAGTTTTGTAGAGTGATATTAGAGACTAGAAATTAACTTCTTGTGGTTAACAGAACATGCACGCTCCAGGGGCTGCCTCTGAGGCCTCTGTCTCCATTAAGCGAAATAATGAGCGGTTCTTTACGAACCTCGAGTAAATTATGTCCCCAAGTGAAGATGCTCAGCTGTCTCTGTACAATGCTACTGATTTCCTTGGTACAAGAAGAAAAACCACTAAGCAGCAGTGTGAAGGACACCTACAGCACCCCTCCCTTATGACTCATCTCTGCCCATCTTCACAAACTTTTTTCTTCTGGACGCACTGTTTGAAGTCTTTTTTTCCTTCTTCTCTTCCCTTTCCAGAGAATATTCACACTCTGAATGGCCTGATTTGCTAGGACAAATTCATCTAATTCACTGTAATTAGGGAGATGATCAACTTCTACTCGTGTGCAAAAGATGAAAGGTAACAGCCAGCAAGTGATTATTTCTATCAGGAGGTTTCTGAGCAGCATTTCAGACAAAACATTCCTGCTCTTAATAGCTTGAATGTCTCAAAAGAAATCCATGGTAACTGGATCAACAGCATCTGATTCTTTTCACAGGATGAATGCTTTTCAAGAAAGAATGTTTGAATCATCTTTCTTAATGAAGATGGCATTGGCACAAGGTGCCAGTTCTGTTGCTTAGCCACTCAAACTTGGCTTCACGTTAGGTTTGTTGCTTTGGTGACTGCAGGGTGCTACGGCCCTGATCCAGGACAGCAATGAAGCCTCAACAGAAGAGAATTCTTCAGACTACCTCCTGTTCAATGCCATGTTCCTTCTCTAAGTACCTTGCAGAAACAGGATGGAAAATACCAGAGGAACTAGGCGTAGGTGTTGATGCTAAACACTGCTGACAGAGAGATCCCAGCGTGGAAGACCTGGCATCACACAGCACCAGGACCAGTGGTCTCCTGAGAAGACGAAGTGTGTGCAAATCGTTGACATCAGTCATTGACATCCAGACTTCTCAGCAGTCTGGAGGATTAGGAACAGTGTGGCCAGAGGGACTAGGGATGGAATTCTCCCCCCTGTACTGGGCACTGAGGAGTCCTCCCCTCAAGTACTGGGGGCAATTATGAGTCACTTAATTCAAGAAAGAGGTTGAGGGGCTGCAGTGGGTCCAGAAGAACAGCGATGCTGGGGAAGGGACCGGAGGGAAAGTCTGATAAGAAGCTGAGGGAGCTGGAGGTGTTCAGCCAAGGAGACTTGGGGAGAAACTTCTCCCTCTCAACAACTGCCTGAATGGAGGTTGTGATAAGATCCAGGTTGGGCTCTTCTCCCAGGTAACTAGTGATGGGATGAGAGGGCAGGGCCTGAAGCCACCAGGGGAGAGTTAGGCTGGATGCCAGGAAGCCCTTCCTCATGGAAAGGGTGATCGGACACTGGAATGGACTGCCCAGGGCAGTGGTGGTGCCCTTAAACCTGGTGTTGTTTTAGGCCAGCCTGGCTGTGGCCAATCTAGTGGTGTCAGGTCACAGGCTGGATGTTCTCAGAGGTCCTTTCCAGCCTCAATAATTCTGTGATTGTGTAACTAAGCTCTTTTCCTACACTCTACAGAGGCAAAATTACTTATGAATCTTAAACAGCTTTTGCACAGAATCAGCCCAACTAATGAAAAAACCAGCAAAGATTGCCATAATCTCCTGAATCTAAGGAGTAATATAGAGCAGTGATTCCATCAGAATGAGGAAGACAGACATGACAAAGACAGCCAGGTGCCTTATGAATTTTTTGTAATGTATTTCTTTAAAACTGGAGGAGGGGGGAGAAGTGACAGTATTTTAACAGTATCATTATTTTGCATCGCCCTTCTCCTCATTACTCATGGACAGGCTGATGCTGAGATTTAGCACAGGAAACAGTTTTAAGATTCCATATATTCTTGGCTACAGTTCATGCCCTCAGACTGTGCCAGAACTCCAGCTGAATGTTAAATATCTAATCTACCTGTGCATGTTTATGTGTTGAAATAACTCTGAGCACTAATGGCAACTCTTTTTTTAAAAGAAAACAAATAAATGACAGTACCCAGAAATTACGTTGAGACAGGAACTGCAGCCAAAACTGACGTGCACTGCAAAATCCTATTTCCTCTGAGTGACCGTGTGCCACGCACCGCGGAGCGAAGAGCATGGAACTAGATGTGACCACACTTGTGGATGAGGTTTGCAGGCCTGGGAGCTCTTCACAGAGCCACAAAATTATTGAGGCTGGAAAAGACTTCTGAGATCAACAAGCCCAGCCCATGACCTGGCACCACCACAGTAGCCAGACCAGGGCACTAAGGGCCACAGCCAGGCTGGCCTTAAACACCTCCAGGGGTGGCAACTCCACCACTGTCCTGTGCAGCTCATTTCAGTGGCTGATCACCCTTCCCATGAGGAAGGGCTACCTATCATCCAACCTAACCCTCACCTGGTGCAGCTTCAGGCCCTGCCCTCTCATCCTGGTGCTGGTTGCTTGGGAGGAGATCCTGACCCTCACCTGTCTACAACCTCCCTTCAGGTAGTTGGAGAGCGGGAGAAGTTTCCTCCTGACTCTCCTCTTCTCCAAGCTGATCAACCCCAGGTCCCTCAGCCTCTCTTCATCAGACTTCCCCTCCAGTCCCACTGCTCCCTCAGACCTGTTCCAGCCATCCAATCTCTTTCTTGAACTGGTATTCTAGTGCTGTGCCTCAACGTGCCCTCAGCTAAGCCACTCTAGGTGTGTTGGCCAGAGAGCCATCAGTGACAAAGCCTCCAGAGACTTGCTGTGGAGACAGAAGCCACACCAGTCTGCCAGCTGTCCCAGTCAGGGTCAGAGGAAGGACTCCAGTATAGGCCAAACATCCCACTTGTGATGCTTTTCTGGATCCAGAGCTTGTTGTAGGGTCTCTGCACAGTATTTCAAGGCACTAGTTTGGTCAGGGCTGGCTAACAAACACAGCTTTGGGTAAATGCTCCTCTAGAGAATGTGAGGAAAGTGAAAGAAACTGGACAGGGGAGAAACCTTTCTTGCCACGGCTTCTCTTGCCTAGCTAATCACCAACGCCTTCAAGGCTGGGAATATTCCTTGGTGTTTGTGCAGACACAGCACAAGGGAGCTCTGATTTCAGTGGTGGCTGCTAAGTACCACTGCAATACATGATAAATAATATGAATTAATGGTGAATGCCAGAGAAGCCCTACGTACCCACTTCTGAAAAGATGATTAGGCTTTTCTTTTACTCTGTGCTTCCAAATGCACACACATTTCTTTTCTACATAAAATTCCAGGGATAGACCATTTAAAGAATAAGGTGTATAAAACCTGGAGACGATGAGAGGAAAGTTCCTAAAGCCTGATACTCCCAGGATTTTAAAATGGTGTCTTCCATGTTTTTCTGGAACAAACATACTAGATTAGTACCACTGGCCAAGCCTCTGACCCACTGAGCTTTTCTTTTGAATGGAGAAAAAGGCTCAGTGCAAGGGGAAGCACTTGTGACCAGCTGCTACAGAAGCAATTAAAGAACAAAAATAAGGAGAAACAACCTATATCCCTGGAGCAGATTCCCCTGAACTCAGTCTCCTCCTTTCTGCCTTCAGCTTAAAGAATGTGTTCATTTGTACTACCTTCTGCAGTATTCTGCTTTGGTTTTGGTTACTATTAATCTAAAACTTTCTTGCTCCAGTAGTCAGGACCCAGCTCTAAAGAGTGATGCTTCTTCACCAGCTAAAGTTGTTCCTGGGATAGAAGGTGATGAATCCTGACTAGAGGAAGCAGTTAAGCAGCTTACTAAGGGAGGTTGTATTTGGGTGGGAGTCAGGCTCTTCTCCCAGGCAGCTAGAGACAGGACAAGAGGGCAGGACCTGAAGCTGCACCAGGGAAGGGTTAGGTTGGATGTTAGGAAGCCCTTCCTCACACAAAGGGTGATCAGAACCTGGAATGGACTGCCCAGGGCAGTGGTGGAACCTCCATTCCTGAAGATGTTTAAGGCCAGCCTGGCTGTGGCCCTCAGTGCCCTGGTCTGGCTGCTGTGGTGGTGTCAGGCCATGGGCTGGGCTAGATGAGCTCAGAGGGCTTCTCCAGCCTCAATGATTCTGTCAAGTGGGATCCCTATTCAATAATCCTGCACCAAACAAATATTTATGCTTCTAATGCAAACACTGGGTTTGGTTTTGCTAACTTGTTCTGTTGCTGAAACACCTGAAAAGTCTGGGGACTCTGTTATATAGCACAAGCAAGCACTATCACATTTATGCTCCTTGGGGAAATTAAAGTCTCATGACTGTACCTCAAGGTGTCCAAACACCATCATCATCATTTCCTGTTTGAGGTGCTGAAGAGTAGGAAAAGAGACTTGTGCACCTGATGTTCTAGTTGCTTTTTTCCTGCTAACACAACATGTGTGTTGTCCTTGGTTCCTTGGGCAAACCTGTTAATATGGAAACGCTGTGGCAGGAGGAACTACTTCAGTTGCCTAAGTTCAGTTGCACCGAGTTCTCAGCACCAGCTAAAGTCACCCGAGATGAATCCCACTCGCAGCACTGCTACTTTCTGGGTAGCTCAAAGCTACTTGTTATACACTGCTCACGCTGTGCCAGCAGTCTCTCTTCAATCAGTCTAACACTCCACAGAGTGAGACATGACCCAGCTAGAGGCAGAAGTGATTTCCCTGTTTTAAATCAATGAAATCTGCCACTGATTTTCCTGAGGACCAAAATATTTCTTTATCTTCAGTATAATGGCCTTGCTGCTCAAAAGCAACGGTCTGTGCAGCCCAACAAATAAGAGGATTGTTAGAAGCAAAGCTCAGTAGAACGATCACCTCCACTACCTACATGTCTTTCCAACAGCTAGAATCACAGAACATTAGGGACTGGAAGGGACCTCAAAAGAACATCTAGTCCAATCCCCCTGACACAGCAGGATCACCTAGACCAAGTCACACAGGAACACATCCAGGTGGGTTTTAAACGTCTCCAGTGAAGGAGACTCCACAACCCCCCTGGGCAGCCCCTTCCAGTGCTCTGTCACCCTCACTGGGAAGAAGGTCCTTCTCATATTTGTGTGGAACCTCCTACATTCCACCTTACACTCATTGCCCCTTGTCCTATCACTGGATGACACTGAGCAGAGCCTAACTCCATCCTCCTGACACCCACCCTTCACATATTTATAAACATGAATAGGGTCACCCCTCAGTCTCCTTTTTTCCCAGCTCAAGAGACCCAGCTCCCTCAGCCTTTCCTCAGCAGAGAGGTGCTCCCCTCCCTTCATCATCTCTGCAGCTCTGCACTGGACTCTCTCCAACATGTTTGTGTCCTTCAGGAACTGAGGGGCCCAGAACTGGGCACAAGATTCCAGATGCAGTCTCGGTAGAGTAGAGCAAGAGGAGAACCTCTCTCAATCTGCTAACCACTCCCTTTCTAGCCACCCCAGGATGCTTTTCCTTATTTCTTGAGCTCAGAGTAGTTGCATCTACATCTCTCCAAGAAACTACCACCTTCCCTTGGCACAGTGCCAGCAGCTTCGTTTACTTGCTGTTTTAATTTAATTAGATTTAGCCTTTCAAATTTTCTTGCAGTAATAAGTTCCACAGTGCCGTCATCTCTTGAACACTTACGGCTCTTCCTTCAAACCTGCTGCCTAATAAACCATCCCCTCCCTCCAGTGAACCCTGTAATCTTCTTCATTAAGTTTCCAGATCTGTATTTTCCACATTTTTGTAATTTTTGCTTATTCTTTTTCATTCTGCCAGGAGACCAGACCTGTAAGACAGCATTTAAGATGCGAGCCCGGTGTCTTTTATCCTGTGCCCCATTTCCTAATAATTTCTAAGATTCCATTTGTCTTCTTGACCACTGCTAGCTTTGAGCTGATGTTTGTGAGGAATTACACGTACTGATTCCCAAATCTGTCCGAGTGGCAACAGCTCATGTAGAGCCCGTCACTGGGAACGTATCGTTAGGGTTGTTTTCCTGCCTGTGCATTAGTTTGCGTTCATCGATGCTGGATTTCATCTGCCACTTTATTACCCAATCACTCAGTTTCTCGAGCTCCTTCTGCAAACCTTCACAAGCAGTTTCAGCTTTGAACGATGTAAATAATGCGATGCCAGCAGCTGGCTGTGTCATCTCACTAGTCACAGAATCATGTAGGTTGGAAAAGACCTGTAAGATCACCAAGTCCAACCTTTAATCCTACTCTTATCTGTATCACCCCTAAAACAGACATCTAAGCACTTCATCTGTGTGTCTTTTAAACACATCAAGGGATGGCGACTTGGCCACTTCTCTGGGCAGCCCGTTCCGGTGCCTTACAACTCTCAGAGAAAAAAAATCATTCCTAGCGTCCAGCCTAAACCTCCCTTGATGCAGTTTAGGCTGTTCCTTCTAGTTCCATGGTTTCCTGGAGTATTGTGTCCAGTTCTGGGCTCCTCAGTTCAAGAGGGATGTGGAGCTGCAGGAGGAAGTCCAGCGTAGAGCTACGAGGATGATGAAGGAGGTGGAGCACCTCCCTTATGAGGAAAGGCTGAGGGAGATGGGTCTCTTGAGCTTGGAGGAGACTGAGGGGTGACCTCAATAACGTCTATAAATATTTGAGGGGTGGGTGTCAGAAGGATGGAGCCAGGCTCTTCTCAGTGTCATCTAGTGATAGGACAAGGGACAATGGTTGTAAGCTGGAACATAGAAGGTTCCACATGAATCTGAGGAGGAACTTCTTCCCAGTGAGGGTGATGGAGCACTGGAAGGGGCTGCCCAGGGTGGTTGTGGAGTCTCCTTCACTGGAGATGTTCAAGACCTGCCTGGATGTGTTCCTGTGTGACTTAGTCTAGGTGATCCTGCTGTGTCAGGGGGATTGGACTAGATCTTTCAAGGTCCCTTCCAATCCCTAATGATTCTGTGATTCTTGTGAGAAGAGGCCAGCACTTTTCTCACTACAATGCCCCTTCAAACAGCTGTAGACAGCAGTAAGATCTCCCTTCAATCTCTTGTTCTTCAGAATAAAGAGCTCCATTTCCTTCAGCCACTCTTCGTAAGGCTGGTTCTCCAGGCCTTTCACCCGCTTCACTGCTCTCCTCTGCAGGTGCTCCAGCACCTTAACATCCCTCTTGTACTGAAGTGCCCAAAACTGGAGCCAGGACTCAAGGTGGGGTCTCACCAACGCCGACTACAGGGGGATGATCACCTCCATCCTCCAGGCGAGGTGGTTTCACCCTGCTCCTTCTAGAGGCCCACGTGCATCCCCAGGCTCTCCCCACACTAAATCCGCCTGCGTTCACCCCCAGAGCCAGGGCTCCTCTTGCTCAGGAGGCCAGGAGCACAGTCACACTTGGCTGCCGCCCGGGAGCCCCGACGACGCTCTTCGCACCCCTGTCGCGTCTCGGCCGGGGAGGCCCGTGAGCACCGCGCCCTCTGCCGGACGCGGCCGGAATGGCCGCCCCGAGCCGCCCTCCGCCGGGCCCGCAGCAGCCCCAGCTCCCGGCCGTCGGTGCTGGGCAGCCCCTGTTGCCGTCGCAGACACGGTCTTTCCTGTGCTATAGAATCACATAATGTGCTGGGTTGTAAGGGACCTCCAAAGGTCATCTAGTCCAACCCCCTGACAACAAGCAGGGACATCTAGAGCAGCCTGAGCAGAGCCCCATCTAGTCTGACCCTGGATGTCTCGAGGGATGGGGCATCCACCATCTCCACAGGCACCTTGTTCTAGGGATCCAACAGCCTCAAATTAAAGAGCTTTGGAATCACAGACTCTTGGAATCACTATGGCTGGAAGGGACCTCCAGGGGTCATCAAGTCCAGCTCTCATCCCAACATCTCGCTAACCCTAGGCCAGGACCTCAAGTGCTCCAACTACTTGGTTTTTAAACACCTCCAGGGATGGTGACTCCACTACCTCCCTGGGCAGTCTGCTCTAGTGCCCAGCCACTCTCTGAGGTTAGTCCTTGGGAAGCCCAAGTGGAAGTTACACTCTGGAGAATTAAACACAAACTACAAACTCACTGAGTAATACTACTACAGTCCCCACATTAGGAGATAAGTGGATCCATTTAGAACACATTTCCAAGCCCACAGCTTCCAAACTTTATCTGTGACTGCTAGTCTGAAGGCTACACACCTGGACTGCGCACGGAGACAACCCACTGCAGGAAGGTTGTGAAGACACAGAGCTTTTCCTCTGACCTGTTCTAGAACATGCTGTTTGGCCAAGGTGAACTTTCAAGGGCCAAAAGAGCTACTAAATCATTCTCAGTCAGAAAGCCTTTTAACAACCAGAAGAAGAAGTCAAAAAGAAATACCTCACCTGCTCCATACTCCAGACTGGGCAATATGCGAGTCAGGCACACTGCACAAACTGCCCCTGCCTTCACTCCTTTTGTCTGCTCTCCTCCCAGGGTTCTCACCACTCAGAATTAGCAGAGCCAATCCCTAGGGCTTTTCTCAGCTGTGATGTCTGCACAAGTGCAGAAGATCACACATTAACCTGATTTCCTCCACATGTGGAGGTCTCTATTGCACTTGACGTCCAGTACTTGAGCTGTGGTCCAGGGATACTCAGTGAACACCTGAGGCAGGAATCTTGATGGTCCAAACACTCACTCTGGGTGTCTTTAAACCACTGCCTGTGTATCAGGCCTTCTAAAAGCTCACCAGGAAGATTTGCCAGCCATTCACTGTGGAGATAATAGATGGAAGAGAAGATGACCTTTAGGACTAAAGTCTAGCTGCAAATTGGGCAGGCACAAGTCAGGGCAAGCAACTAGCTTGTTCATGAGATTTAAGATGTTGTTTCCCCATCTTTCTCCCTGCTCCAGCTGCAAATAGAAGAGAGATGCAAACTGGTTTAATCTTTGTTATAAAAGAGTGGGGTCTGTCAGGGTCCACAGACTAAAGACCCTCTTTGAACTGACACATCCTGGATTTGATTAGCTCTGTTACACAAAGAGAAAAGTTCTTAATGGAAAGATTTTTGTGGAAGGTAGAGAGAGTCTTTTCTGAAAGTGAAGCAGAAAATTAAAAGATTATGCTGCAGCTCTCCTTGATTCTCTGCATGCACATTATCCAGGCTGGATAGTCACAGACTCACAGAACATTAGGGATTGGAAGGGACCTCGAAAGATCATCCAGTCCAATCCCCCTGCCACAGCAGCATCACCTAGATCCAGTCACACAGGAACATCTCCAGGTGGGTTTTAAATGTCTCCAGAGAAAGAGACTCCACAACCGCTCCAGGCAGCCACTTCCAGGGCTCTGTCACTGTGACTGTGAAGAAGTTCCTTCTCAGATTAATGTGGAACCTCCTATGTTTCAGCTTACAACCATTGCCCTTTGTCTCATCATTAGATGACACTGAGAAGATCCTGGCTCCATCCTCCTGACACCCACCTTTCAAATATTTATAGATATTAATGAGGTCACCCCTCAGTCTCCTCTTCTCTAAGCTCAATAGACCCAGCTCCCTCAGTCTTTCCTCAAAAGGGACGTGCTCCACTCCCTTCATCATCCTTGTGGCTCTGCGCTGGACTCTCTCCAGCAGCTCTGTGTCCTTAACTGTGCTGAGTCAGCTGTGAGTGCCCCACATGAACAGCTACACTATTTCCACATCCAGAGAGGACATCTTCATGGTACTGCTCACTCCTCAAGTGAGACATTTTCTGCTGGACACTGGCATGAGCAAGTCTGCACTGATCTCGGGTGGTGCCCATGGTAGGGGAATTGGACCTGGATGATCTGGAATGCATTGAGTTCTGTCCAGGGACAGCA
>VXBP01001189.1:0-28364 GCA_013400115.1 Rhinopomastus cyanomelas
GCTGTGGTCTCAGCAGGGCAGAGCAGAGCAGAGCACCACCTCTCTCCATCTACTAAACCACCTCCCTTCTGATCCACCCCAAGATGCCATTTGCCTTCTTGGCCACTGGGGCCCATTGCTGGCTCCTAGTCATCGTGCTGGCCACCAGGACCCCCAGGTCCCTTTCTCCTCCACTGCTGTCCAACAGGTCAGTCTCCAACCTATCTCCTGATCCCTGGGGTTGTTCTTGCCCAGATGCCAGACTCTACACTGCCCTCATAGCTCATTCATCATCTCTCCAGCCTGTCAGAGCCATCTCCACAGACCTGCAGTCGAGATCATGCTTTGGATTGATCGAAATATCTTCTTACACCACAAGAAAATCTACAGCTGAGGCTGTTTGAGCCACACTGGACAAATCTCCCATCCACTCGGTTTTAATATTCACAGAGATGGAGTGTAATTTGGAATTCATTTCCGAAGGAGCTCTTTAGCAGCAAACAGTTGGAAGCTGCAGCCACCAGCACAAGAAGAACATTCTGCTGAAGCCCATTATCCTCACGGCTCTCTAATGGGCACCATGAACCCAAACGCTCATTTTTCACACATGGAGGCTTTTTCCACTCAGTTCAGAGACATTTTTCCTTTGCAACAGAGTCAGTCTGTGGTTTTATTTCAGCTCCTGCGTTGTGGTGTCTGCCTTGGCCATTACATTGCTATTCCCTCTGGAAATCCAGCTCTTCCACATAAGAGAAGTCATGCTAAATGGAAGTCACAAAATCACAGAGAACATCAGGGATTGGAAGGGACCTTGAAAGATCATCCAGTCCAATCTCCCTGACACAGCAGAATCCCCTACAACCAGTTGCACAGGAACATCATCCAGATGTTCCAGAGAAGGAGACTCCACAACCCCCCAGGCAGCCCCTGCCAGGGCTCTGCCACCCTCCCTGGGAACAAGGTCCTTCTCACACTGATGGGGAACCTCCTCTGCTCCAGCTCACACCCGCTGCCCCTTGTCCTGTCACTGGGTGCCCCTGAGCAGAGCCTGGCTCCATCCTCCTCACACCCACCCTTCACATATTTATAGACCAGAGCCACACAAGCCACATCCCCAACCCAAACCATCACCGTGTGTTTTTTCTCCTCATTTGCTTTTAAAAATTGTTCTCTGATTGAATCCACAGGGATCCTGAAGGCAGGAAAATGTGCTCTGCATGATGAAAACCTTAAATAAGATTGTGGGGAGAACAATGCAGCAGGTGCTGACGGGCTGGTCCCATCTCACACATGACAAGACACCGAGGGGAAGGGAACCCAGCTCGAGGCAACTCCTGGAATAAACCTTTGGGGACCGATGAGGAATTGCTGCCCAATGATAACGTTAGGAGAAAGCAGATGGGGAATGAGAGAGGAACCTCCGGAAAGAAGAAATCAAGTGACACCTTTGAAAGGGCAAAACATTAATAGGAGCTGGAGAACTGATCAAATGGGTCGTTTGGAAGGAGGCTGCAAAGCAAAGAAATCACAAAGTGCCTCATGACTGTGAAAGAGAAGGAGGAAACACCCCCCTCCAGGCACAAGCAGCTCCCTGCACAGACAGTCCCAGTGTGTGGGAAGGGAGGTTTTGGTTTCAAGAACGAGTGTGTGTTAACTGCAGAACGTTGGGGACCTGAAAAGATCATCCAGTCCAATCNGTCTCACTAGGGCAGTGTAGAGGCAGAGGAGAACCTCTCAACGTACTGACTACCCCCATTCTGACCCACCCCAGGATGCCCTTTGCCTTCTTGGCCACCAGGGCCTATTGCTGGCTCCCATCCATCCTGCTGGCCACCAGCACCCCCAGCTCCCTTTCTCCTACACTGGTCACAGCATTGTGGCTGCAGCTGACTATTGCTGGGTTTTTACTGTTTTCCAAGAGGATGCTGGTTCCAGTCCTTGTCCCTGACTAGTTCCCCAGCCTGTGCCATGAACTCAGAGTCCCTCATCTCACTCCTTCCCCTGCCATCTGCTGCTCAGGTGCACTAACAGCAAACCCACCTTATTTTTCATGGACACTCAGTACCTGGGTCTGATTTGTTTGCAATCCACCTCGAAACCTACCTGGCTGCCAAACACCCTCCTATACTCCTGATCCAAGTATGAGAGGAGCATCCAAGGGCAGCCAGCAGGAGTGTCCTGCAGGGATGAGCCAGCTTAGCCCTCAGCACACACCTCTGATGCCTGGCTCTGCACAGGGGCTGCAAATGAGCAGCGTGTGGGCTGCTTTTCATGCAAAAGGTGGATCTTGTGTGATTAAAGACCAAGGAAGGAAAATCCGACACAAGTCCTCTTTTATCCTCCCTCATCTGTGCAGACAAACCCCGAGCAGCAGTATCTGAATGTCGGAACATCTCCACCTTCACCCAGAACACTGGGACATGGAAATGAGAAGGGAGAGGCTCCCTTTGATTCCATTTCTACCTCAATTGTTCTTTGTTTTTGGTGGGGGAGGAGGAAGGCAAAAGGTTCAGTCACCTTTAGAGGAAAGTGCTCCAGCTTTCTGCAAACAGAAACCAGGGGAGTCTTCTCCTGATTTGCACTAGGAGGGTGACTGATGAGGCTGCACTTGAGATTCAGCCACTCTCAGCACTGAGCACAAAGGCTTTTGAATCCAATCCAGCTTTAGGGCTGCTTTTTCAACCATTCTGTGGTCTCTGTGCTGTAACCCTTCCTGTGAGCATCAGATTCATCTTCTGCTTAATCACAGAATCTCAGAACATCAGGGATTGGAAGGGACCTCAAAAATCACCCAGTCCAGTCCCCCTGCCAGAGTGGAATCACAGAACATGATGAACTAGAAGTGACCCCAAAAGACCATCCAGTCCAGTCCCCTGCCACAGCAGGATCCCCTAGATCCAGTCACACAGGAGCTTATCCAGGTGGGTTTTAATCTTTACTGCTGCTCTTCTTCCTGCAAGACCTCCTCTCCCAGCACCCAACATCTCCTCAGCCAACTGGTGCATGAGGGATTGGCTCATGGAGGCAGATTCTACTTGTGTGACCATCACTTCCTATCTGGAGTGGATGAATATTCACTCCATGAAATGGATTTATCCTGTTATTTTTCCTTTCTCCTGGTGTTCAGCACCACAGCACCTGTTGCAGGTGATTAATGAGATGGGTGGTGGTCCCAAAGGTATCAACTAAGCTGCTGAGCATCTCTCAGCAGAGTGAGCATCGCAGGCTGTTCCTAGTTCTTAAGGTGTCACAGAATGACAGAACATTAGGGATTGGAAGGGACCTGGAAAGATCATCCAGTCCAATCCCCCTGCCAGAGCAAGATCCCCTAGATCCAGTCATGGGGGATTGGAAGGGACCTCAAAAGATCTTCTAGTCCAATCCCCCTGCCAGAGCAGGATCACCCTGACTCACCTGGACATTTTCCTGTGAGACTTGATCTAGGGGACTGTTCTTTGGTGGAAGGATTGGACTGAATGATCTTTGGAGGTCCCTTCCAATCCCCAATGTTCTGTGATTCCCAGCAGGACAGCAAGACCTACCTCCCCCAGGAAGGGTCCCCAGCTATCAGACAGCAGAGGGGAGTCAACGAGCAAGTCCTTGGGCTTTTGGCTCCCTCCTACTTGTAAAGCATCACACAACGGTTCAGTTTCTTCCCAAGTTCCTCAGAGCAGAGCCAACTCCCAGCGAGGAATAAGCTGCTCTAATAAGGGACACTTTTCTCACTTCAGCATTATTTAACAGGCTGCCTCTTCCTTTTTTTAGATCAAGTTGTTTTCAAAGAACCGAGATGGAGGCGCAGATAGAATTTTGGAATAATCGCGTGTAATCCATCGGTCACGGAAGGCTTCATCACACCATTTCCTCTTTGAAACTTCACAACTGCCTCCCCAGCTCACAGGAAGCTGATCCCAGCGATGCTGAGCTGCACAGCAGGGACCAGCTCCCATGGGCCCCTCCCCTGCCTGATCAAAGGGAGCATCTTGCATAGAAAGAAGCAGGAAACGTCCCTGAAAGCGCCGGAGCCAGCAGGGACCTGACTCCTGGAGAGGCTGGAGGTTTGCTGGCCCCTGTTTAGACATCCCATCCATTAAACTGCCTAATAAAGGGCAATGCACCTTCTAATTGTGCATTACATGAACAATTAAACGAGCAAAAGGATCAATGCATCAGGCACAAATAAATTCACAGTCGTGCTCCAGCATTAATTCCCAGCACAGACGCATCCCCACCTCCAGTGGGGCTGCTGATACCATCATAGATCACATCGGGTTGGAAGGGACCTCCAAAGGGCATCCAGTCCAAGCCCCTACAACAAGGGGGGGCCAGTGCTCACCAGATGAGACCACTCAGAGCCCCAGCCAGCCTGACCTTCAAAGGATGGCGTTCCACTCCCTCTCTGCCCAGCCTGTTCCAGGGATCCCCTACCCTCAGTTTCAAGATCTTTTCCCTCCTGTCCGGCCTCAATCTTCCCTTTTCCACCTTCAAAACATGATCCTCATCCTATCATTCCCTGCCCTTGGAAACAGCCCTCCCCAGCACCCCTTTCAGAGGTTGGAAGGTCACCATGAAGTCCCAAGAGTGTGTTCTCTTCAGGCTGAACAAACTCAGCTTGTTCCTGTAAGAAGCACCTCAGATCATAATTGGACTCCTTACATCCTATGACAATCACCTGGCCTTCCCCAGCACCTCTCGGGGGCTGGAACTCCCCACATCCAGCTAGAAGGTCTCCTGCTGCCGGAACCCCCACATCCAGCTAGAAGGTCTCCTGCTGCTGGAACCCCCACGTCCAGCTAGAAGGTCTCCTGCTGCTGGAACCCCACGTTCAAGTAGCAGGTCTCTTGCTGCAGACACCCAGCTCTGCTGCATTTGCCTCTCCTTGCTGGGATTCTACCAGCAGAGCACCTGTAAGTATTTGATGCCAGCTCAGCACCGTGAGGAGACAGAAGTGTCCCCCAACATCTCCAGCTCGGTGACGCACAGCATCGCTGTCTGTGCAGCCACGGCTGCTTTGCCAGGGCTCCAGCGCTCTCAAAAGCTGAAAAATCAGGAAGCCTCAGCTACTCTGATTGAAAATTATGGAAAGCAGCTCTTTGTTGTTGCTCCCTCCCTCCTGCCTGCCTGGATGGCAGAGGTAGCTGGAAGTGCTCCTGCTCGTTTCATAATGGATGAGATGTAAAACTAATTTTAAAACAAACTATTACCCTGAAAGTGCTTCACTTTATCTTCGTACAGACGACGGCTCTTCACCTCCCCCAGCTGCTGCAGAGCAGAGCTGGAAGTCCCAGCAAATAATTTATGAGGGGTGCACTGAAAGGGCTCTGCGCTCAGGGCGCTGCTGGCAGCTGCCCGTTTGAGCCCAACGGGCACCCCAGCGGGGACCTGGACAGGCTGGAGAGCTGGGCAGGGAGACGCTAAATGAACGATAACAAGGGCAGAGTAGAGCCTGGCATCTGGGCAAGAACCAACCCCAGGTACCACGATAGGGTGGGGACTGAGCTGTTGGAGGGCAGCAGAGAGGGACCCGAGGTGCTGGTGGCCAGCAGAATGGCCACGAGCCAGCAGTGGGGGAGAATCCTCTCCCTTGACTGTCACTGTTTCTTTTGATGCAGCCCATTTCACACAGAATGACAGAAAATCAGGGATAGGAAGGGACCTTGAAAGATCTAGTCCAATCCCCCTGCTAGAGTAGGATCACCTACCGGAAAGCTGCTAGCAGGTCACCTCGGAGCACCCCTTTCCAGGCTGATCAATCCCACCTTGCTCAGCCTTCAGCACCCCTGACATTTTATTTACAGGGCTCACACGTGTTTACACCCATCCCGCATCCTACAGCCCTGGGAGCTAAGAAATGAGGACATCAGGGATGAGCTGCACAGACACAATGTTAGGGACTGAAAGGGGCCTCAAAAGATCACCCAGTGCAATCCACAGCAGGATCCCCTAGATCCAGTCACTCAGGGCTGGGCTGGAGCCAGCCACCTCCTCACACTGAACAGCTTCATCTGCAGCTGGTAGTCGCCGCCATCCCTCCGCTCACACGTGGCCAACTGACGCCCCGGATCACACCACTAAGAATTAATTTTGGAAGCACAGCCCCAGCACACAAACTGTGCTGCTTGTTTTCAGATGCCATCATTTAGAGAATGTTCAAGGGAATTGTAGAACAGGATTCACTTCATGATGCGGTCGGAGCCGGCGCTGAATTCCAAATGAGCTGGGTACCACGCGCTAAATTGTGTCAGCAACACCTCAGTGAGCAGAAAGATGAGCTTTCTCCTCTGGCTCTGAGACACCTCTCCTTGAGTGATCCATGGAGTGGCATCCTTATCAAGGCAGACAGCACCGACTAGATTTTGTGACAAATCTGTCACTCGTGCAGGGCTTCCGATATGCTTGCAGCCGGCTGTAGTCAGCAGGTGTAACAAGGATGTGGCCTCTCCTATCAGTCCTTTTCAGACTCACAGTTCAGATAACACCTAGAGCCACCCGAGCCTGTACTGCCTGTAACCAGACAAGCTCAATATCCAGGGACCTGGGGGTCCTGTTGGCCAGCACAATGGCCAGGAGCCAGTAATGGGCCCTGGTGGCCAAGAAGGACAATGGCATCCTGGGGTGGATCAGGACAGGAGTGGTTAGCAGACAGAGAGGTTCTCTACCCACTCTACTCTGGTAAGACAACAGGTGGAATCTCTTCCTGATGCCCAAACCTTGGTTTAATGTAGGAAAAGAAAGAGGTTTAAATGCAGCTTCTGATGAACCACATCTGGAGCACTGTGTCCAGTTGTGGGCCCCTCAGCTCCAGGAGGACACAGCTGCTGGAGAAAGCCCAGTGCAGAGCAACAGGGGTGATGGAGGGAGGGGAGCATCTCCCTGCTGAGGAAAGGCTGAGGGAGCTGGGAAAAAGGAGAGTGAGGGGGGACCCCATGGATGTTGATCAAGATGGGAAGGGTGGGTGTGAGGAGGATGGAGCCAGGCTCTGCTCAGGGGCACCCAGTGACAGGACAACGGGCAGCAGGTGTGAGCTGGGGCAGAGGAGGTTCCCCACCAGTGTGAGAAGGACCTTGTTCCCAGGGAGGGTGGCAGAGCCCTGGAAGGGGCTACCCAGGGTGGGTGTACAGTCTCCTTCTCTGGAGACATTTCAAACCCACCTGGATGTGTTCCTGTGTGACTGGATCTAGGGGATCCTGCTGTGTCAGGGGGATTGGACTGGTTGATCTTTCAGGGTCCCTTCCAATCCCTAATGTTCTGGGATTCTGTGTACCTGTGACTAGTCCATGCACTGAGAATGAACCCAAATACTAACAACAGGATGAGCTCACAAGCCCCACAAAGAGTTTAGTCAAACCATCATCACAGCTGCAGGATCTCTACCAGCCTCAGCTGGGCAGAAGTCATCAAGACAGTACCTCACACAAAAAACAGTATCACAGAACCATTCAGGTCAGAAAAGACCCCAGGGCATCATCAAGTCCACCCATTAACCCTGCTCTACAAGTTCACCTCTAAATCAGATCCCCCAACACTACATCTAAGCAACTTGTAAACTCATCCAGGGATGGGAGCTCAACCACCACCCTGGTAGCCCATCCCAGGGCCTGACCACTCTCTCTAGGAAGAATTTCTTCCCAATGGCCAGTCTAACCCTCCCCTGTTGAAGCTGGAAGCCCTTCCCTCTGCTTCTGTCACTAATAACTTATGAGAAGAGATCAGCATCAACATCTCTACAGCATCCTTTCAAGAGAACAGCAAGTTTAGATGCTTGAAGTTTGAGCATCCAGAGCTAGGTGACTGCACCCAGCATGGGAGCAATAGATTTCCTTTGGAAGACATCAACCTCAAGTACAGAATCACAGTCACAGAACATTAGGGACTGGAAGGGACCTCAAAGGATCAGCCAGTCCCATCCCCCTGCCACAGCAGGACCACCTAGACCAAGTCGCACAGGAACACGGCCAGGTGGCCAGACACAAACCACGTCTTTGTCTTCCTCCCCTCACCATGACTCGGGCACTTCAGCTCCACCACCACAGGATCCACCATACGGTGCTATCGCTCAGTAAGAGGCTGTGTGGCCAAAACAGCAACTGCCAGCTCGCAGGGCAGGGCCGGGCTCCAGTCTGTCTGTGATTTATGTTACAATGGAACTGGGATGGAAGAGACAACGAGCGTCCAGACGGGAAGGCACCGTGAGCCAACACTCGTGTAGCAGAGGCAGCTACCGCTGCTGCCGCCGCCTGCGGAGCGGATGGGACAGAAGAGCAGCTCGTGGCAGGAAGAGCCTCAAAGGAACACGTGGAGAAGGAAAACGAGGAAGGAAAAGCATCACCGGCGCGGCTGCGTATGGCAGGGAGCACCATGCCAGCCCTGGGATTCCTTCATCCACCCAGACGGGCGGAGCTCTGCATCCCAGCATCACAATTAGCTCTCTGGGGGTTCCTCTGGGACCTGAGGGGAGTGAGGAGAACGGGACTGCAGACCTTGCCGGAGGCAGCGCGGCACTGAAAGCAGAGTGTGCCCGGCCAGATGCAGCCAGCTGGGCACTAATCCCGAGTTCTGATCGCCTCAGACCTTCCAGTCTGCTGCCAACACTGGCCAGAATGAAATAAAACTGGACCTTTTCCTTGGGAAAAGCCACAAAGGGGCTTCTTGGAGCACAAATTCCTCTTGGCAGGCATCAGCTCTAACTTTACAATTTAAAATCCACCTGGATGTGTTCCTGTGCAACTTGGTCTGGGAGGAGAACATCTTCCACCTGGACATGTGCCTGTGCCACTGGATCTAGGGGATCCTGCTCTGGCAGGGGGATTGGACTAGATGATCTTTTGAGGTCCCTTCCCATCCCTAATGCTCCTGTGTGACTGGATCTAGGGGATCCTGCTGTGTCAGGGGAATGGACTGGGTGATCCTTGGAGGTCCCTTCCCATCCCTAATGCTCCTGTGTGACTGGATCTAGGGGATCCTGCTGTGTCAGAGGATTGGACTAGATGATCTTTCAAGGTCCCTTCCAATCCCTAATGATCCCATGAATTAAAAGTGAAGCTGGAACAACCCTTAACTACCTCAACCCCCTTTCCTACTTCAAGCCCCTTCAATGACTCCAGCACCTCGTTTCACCCTGCTGGCCACTGCCAGCCCCAACCCACTAGTTCCTGCCCTTGGACCAACAGCTGCCACCTGCACCCATGGCTCTGATCCTCCCTTCTGGGAAGACCATCTGCCCTTCATTTACGTTCCCTTCTCCTGTCAGAGCAGTGGTGACACTAACGAGCTACTCAGAGGGGGACTTTGTGCCAATTAACAATTTTCCCTTCACTTAATTAGGGGACACATGTTTTTTATCACAGCTAAGAACACCAAGCGATTGAGGAATTGATTTGGAGGTTTGGAAAGAATCACTGTCAGGGCAGGGGATTGAACTGGGCAGATGTGGTCAAAGCAAGAGAGCAAAGGGCTTCAACGGCTGCGGCTCCAGCAGCTGATGCGACAGCATCTCCCTACCGACACCAGCGAGTCACAGAATCACAGAGCATCAAGGATTGGAAGGGACCTCCAAAGACCAGCCAGTCCCATCCCCCTGCCACAGCAGGATCCCCTAGATCCAGTCACACAGGAGCATGGCCAGGTGGGTTTGAACCCTCTCTAGAGGAGGAGACCCTGCAACCCGCTCTGACCATTCAAGATGTTGAGAAATGAACATAAAAGCCAACAGCAGTCACTCAGTTCTTGGACTGGCATCTGTCACCCTGCAGTACAAGGTTGTCCTGAAGTGCTGCAGCTCCCCAAGCAGAGCACAGTCCCTCCTAGTCCTCTTCTCCTCTACCATCACCTTTCTCAAAGAGGATGAAATTACAGCAACCTGCATTCTTTAGCCTGGAAAAGAGGAGCCTGAGGGGTGACCCCATGGATGTTGATCAAGATGGGAAGGGTGGGTGTGAGGAGGATGGAGCCAGGCTCTGCTCAGGGGCACCCAGTGACAGGACAAGGGGCAGCAGGTGTGAGCTGGAGCAGAGGAGGTTCCCCATCAGTGTGAGAAGGACCTTGTTCCCAGGGAGGGTGGCAGAGCCCTGGCAGGGGCTGCCCAGGGAGGTTGTGGAGTCTCCTTCTCTGGAGACATTTCAAACCCACCTGGATATTTTCCTGTGTGACTGGATCTAGGGTATCCTGTTCTGGCAGATGGGTTGGACTGGACCATCTCTGGAGGTCCCTTCCAATCCCTAATGCTCTTATTCTGTGATCACCCTGCCCTGAGTTCAGCCTTTTCACTACTGAGCAGCTAATTGCAGCACTTGATTCGATATCCTAGTGACTTCCACTTGTCCACAGCTTTAGATAGAATCCTTTTTTGATTTCCTAGAGACTAACTTCCACATGTTCATAGCTTTAGATAGAATCCTTTTTGCTTATCAAGGAAGACACATTGCTTTAGAAATGAGCAACCACACCGAGCAGACCAGGGCCACCTCCCTGGGATAACCTGCAGCCCACCTCCAGACCTCCTTCCCTGTCAGTATCACACACTTCCCACTCCTGAATCAACTCAAAGGAGGAGAGCAAGTAAAAGGTGTTTTGAAGTCACTGGTGTTCAAAGCCCCTGGCACTAGCCACTTGAGCCAGAGCTGGTGTCAGCGCAGATCAAAGCTCTGACACCTGAACTGGAGGGTCTGAACAAGCAGCTGCAGCTTCACTTGCTCTTTCAGAGGGCAACACTGTGGGAGATGGGGAAGCACAGACCTATCACAAAGGCTTTGTTGCAAGGAATGAAGAGGAGAAACTCTTCCTCCTGCTGCAGGAAGCAACAGCAAGCAGCAGCATCTCTGCTTCTCCCTCACCCCGACCAGCAGCCGTCACTCCCCTGCTCACGGAGGCTCTTTTAACACCATCACTCACCACACACCCTCTGCCACCCTGCTCTGACCCTGCCTTTGAAGCACCAGAACAGAGAGCAGCACCTGCACAATGCCAGAACCAGTAGCATCCACCGGCACGTCCACGTAGGAATAAAAGCCCCACAGCCTTCAATAGCAGCAGCAGCATTTACACAGGAGCTCGAGTCTGTGGTTTTGAGCAACAAAAACCGTGTGAAAGGACCAGCTGACAAAGAGGGGTCACCCGGGCCAGCAGATCTGAGCTGCCTCTGTGACCAGGAGTCAGGAGCTAGAAGCCACCTTCTTTCATCCAGACCCCATCACTGCCTGCTCCACAGACAGGAGGAGGTTAAATAGCTGCCCAGCTCCTAACAGAGCTGACAAGAGGTTCTGTGACAGACTCCCACTGTCTTCACCTTGTGCTGTCATCTACCTTCACCACCACAGTTCTGAACCAGCTTACAGGTGAACTGTGACTGCTCACCTTGAGGGTGATGGATGCTTTGATGCATACCTGCTCTGGTCTGTGTCTCAGCTGCTAGGAGTCAGGTCTGCTCTTCCAAAACCCCCTCCTTCTGCAGCCACAAGCCCATTCCTCTTCCAGGGAGCTGGGCAGCTCTACTCTAGCTGATACCTTGGCTACTGGTTCCATCCATCACACCTGAGAGAATCAGAAACCATGAGGGGTTGGAAGGGACCTCCAAAGATCATCCAGTCCAATCCCCCTGCCACAGCAGGATCCCACAGACCCAGTCACACAGGAACATGCCCAGGAGGGTTTCTCTGTCTCCAGAGAAGGAGGCTCCACAACCTGCTGTGGGCACATTGTGGGGACAGCAGCCACAAGTGCTGGCTGGTCCCAAATGACCTCAGAGCTGTTTGTCTCAGGTTCCCTCTGACCTTGTTAAAGCTCTGTTGTCTTAAACTCTGAGGATGTCAGCTAGCTCACTGCTCACTGAGGGAGCCCACGGATGTCTTGTTCCCCCCTTGATTTGTTCTTTAATGCATCTCCCTCTCCACCCAAACACAACGGACACTGAGGGGAGGTTAAGGTCACCAACAGATGGATTTCCCAAGCTGGCAGACTGGAAACAGCATGAGCCAAGGCAGCTCTGATGGCCTCTATCCATTACATCTGTCTTCCTCCACTAGTCTCACGCCCGTGTTTTCGTAGCCAAGGCATTAAACACAAACTTCCCAGAGTTACAAGGGATGAGCAGCACACGGGGCTGATCACTCATGCAAATAGGAGCTTTTCCATCCACAGAAACATCCATCCCAGGTCCAGATTGTCTGTGGGATTGTCTGGAAGCCCCTGTGTAAGGGCAGCTGTTGAATCCACCTCTGGAGCAGCAGTGATAAGACAGATGTGTGATGCCAGTGCTGCTGTTAGTGAGACTTATCTTTCCTTACTTCTTGTTCTGCTTGTTGTCTTGGATCTACAACTGGAGGTAGGTCTAAAGCCACACCAGGGTATGAGTCATCCTAGAATGGCTAGGGCTGGAAGGGACCTTAAAGACCATCCAGGTCCAATCCCACTGCACAGGCAGGGGCATCTTCACTACAGCAGGTTACTCAGGGCTCCAGCCAACCTGGCCTTTGACACTGCCAGGGATGGGGCAGCCACAGCTGCCTTGGGAAACCTCTTCCAGCATCTCAGCACCCTCATTGGAAGCACTTTGTTCCTCACATCCAACAGAATCACAGAACATTAGGGACTGGAAGGGACCTTGAAGGATCATCCAGTCTAACCACAGAATCATTAGGGAATGGAAGGGACCTTGAAGGATCATCCAGTCTAACCACAGAATCACAGAACATTAGGGACTGGAAGGAACCTCCAAAGATCATCCAGTCCCCCTGACACAGCAGCACCTAGACCAAGTCACACAGGAACCTATCCAAGTGGGTTTGAAATGTCTCCAGAGAAGGAGACTCCACAGCCCCCCTGGGCAGACCCTGCCAGGGCTCTGCCACCCTCACTGGGAACAAGGTCCTTCTCACACTGATGGGGAACCTCCTCTGCTCCAGCTCACACCCGCTGCCCCTTGTCCTGTCACTGGGTGCCCCTGAGCAGAGCCTGGCTCCATCCTCCTCACACCCACCCTTCACCTATTGATCAACATCTATGGGGCCACCCCTCAGGCTCCTTTCTTCCAAGCTGAAGACACCCAGCTCCCTCAGCCTTAAGCACTGGAATGGGTTGAATTGCCATCCCTGGATGTGTTTAAAGACCGTTTGAATGAGATGTTGGGGGATCTGGTTTAGGGGTGACCTTTTAAGGTAGGGTGGCTGGCCCCAGCAGGGGACTTTTCCAGTCTGAATGATTCTATGATTCTCATAAGGGAGATGTTAACCTCAATTTCCCCTCTTCCAGTCTGGAACCCTTTCCCCTTGTCCTCTTGCTACCACCCCCATCCAAAGCCTTCCCTTAGCCTTCTTGTACCCCCTTCAGAGACCAGAAAGCTGCTGATGTGTTACAGAAGACAGTCATGTTTTACAGAGCATCCTTCATCCTCAGCCATCCCAAACTGCTTGTGAAATACTGCATAGCCACACATTTCCTACATCAGTGGTGGAATAGAGAGATGATGAGGAGGAGCCTTAAACACACCCAGAGGAAGCCCTAATTTTAATGGTGAGAGTGACACTGGATAGACCTGGTGCATTTCCTTACATAAATAAGGCTTGGGCTGTCCTAGCCAGACCTAATCTGTGCATCCAGCTGAGTCACATCCATCACCTCTGTCAATTCACCCAGCTGGTTTGGCACCTCACACTCTTCTCTCCTTCCTTTCTCCATTTATCTCCCCATAGCTAACTCCTGAAAGTCAGATTGATGATGGATTTTGAAACACAACTGTATCTTACACAGCATCATGATGTCTGAACATCCTTTGTCACCCACACAACGATCACAGCGCTCCAGCAATATTGATGGATGGTCCCTGAAGCAACAGGAAAACAGCCCAGAGACTCTCCTGATGAGGGCAAAGCAGCTTACAGAGCAGCAGCCTGAGAGCCCCCAGCCAGCACTGGGAGGGAAGACACTCATGGTCCCTACTTGTGCCATGAGCCTACATCATCAGGGAACCCTTTGGGAAGGGAACACATGGACCCAGTCATTCTGTGGCTCAGACACAAACCCCTAAAGACACAACACCCTCCAATCTGTTTCAGGTTCCACCTTAGGTTTCCTACAGACATCTGACTCTGGCCCAGAGCAAGAACTGGATCAGTTTTCCCAATGCCAACAAAATCCCCCAGGAAGGTCAGAAAGCAGCATCACCTACCTGCTGGAGCAGTGCAGCTGCATTAAACAGGAGACACATCCAGCCCTCCAAGGCTCCATCCCAGATGGGTTGTTGCTGGCTGGCAACTGAAGAGAGTTCTCTGGGCTTCCAGCCTTGCTGGGACCCCTGCTCTTCCTCAGCACGTTCAAGAGCTATCTGCCGCCTCAGGATGTGTGTTGAGACCTCTCTCTGAGCTGGAACACACAGCACCAGAAACAAGCCCTAGCATGCCCCAGCTCCCTGACTTTATAGCCCAAGGGCTGCCCTTTGGGACTCACCTGCAGGCAGTTCCACAGCAATTACCATCCAGGCTCCATAGATTAGAGAGACTAATTTGCTACAGGAATTTGGAGCACCTGCACTGCTGAGAAATAAACAGTCAGTCAGAGGACTGGAATCTCGTGTCCAGTTGTGGGACCCTCAGCTCCAGAAGGACACAGAGCTGCTGGAGAGAGCCCAGCACAGAGCCACAGGGATGATGGAGGGAGGGGTGCNAATCCCCAATGTTCTCTGATTCTGTGAGAAGCTGAAACCTTAAGTAGGGGGTTGCTACTCCCACTTTTGGTTTTTCCTTCCCTATTTTTGGGTCCTAAACCCGTGATGTTCAATAGAGCCAATACCCAGGCACCACTTCAAGTGACATCATTGTCACCAGCCTTCAGCTCAGACAAAGAGGCCAGGAAGTCAATGGCCAAATCAGTCTATAAACGCAGGTCAAGGAGAAGCGATGCACTGGGGGGACATCAGAGAAGATTGTCTGTTATCTTGAGGTTTGAATGTCAGCCAGAGTCTTCTGGGCAATAGAAGTGACAACGATCAGTGTGCTGCTGGAACAGAGCTGAAGTTCAGAGCTCAAGGCAGAGCTTTAAAAAGGACCCCAAACCTCGCTGACAAATGGTAATTTGTAATGAGGAATAAAATCAGTTTTGATATTTACAGATTATTAACTAATTACTGCAAAGATTCAGGAAAAGAGGGAAGTGGTGACACAAATAAAATCGCCGTGAACAGGCACATTTCTCCCAGAAATCAAAGGATTAGGGCAGAGCCTGCCTGGGGAAATTGATAAAAAGCCTTCTTCTTGATCGTTCTCTCCATCCATTAGGAGCTAGCCGTGTGGAGAAATTACTAGTCGCTGCAATATTTCAACCTGTATTTTTAATCAGTCACTCAAATTAATGCCCAGCAGATGGAAGGGACCATATTTCCCTAAATCACTAACATTAAAATGTTAAATTGATGTCTCGGAGCTTGGAGCTGAAAATGTACTGCAGCCACATCCTGAGTCCCACGTTATCTCCCCTGACCTACAGATTGGACTAGATGATCGTTCGAGGTCCCTTCCAGTCCCTCATGTTCTGTGATTCTGTGACTGCTCTATCCAATCGATTTTGCCAGCCATTTATCAAAGTTATTACTCAAAAGCACCAGCAGTAGCTCAAGTGCAGACTCAAGACTGGTATGGCATGGGACACATCCACTGCTCTGCTGAGAACATGCCGAAGCACAGCCATCGATCCTTCCCAGCTCCATGATGGGCCCCATCTGCCAGTCATAGCTCTGGTGACCCTGTTACCAGCTCTGGTCACTCCTGTTACACCCAGTGATGGTGCAGCCCAGCTCATGCAGGGTGCTAGGTACTTGCTGCCAGGTGCCCACAGTCCGGATGGTCCCTACAGCCCAGTGGATCCCCGCAGCCCGATGGACCCTGCAGCCTGGATGGTCCCTGCAGCCCAGTGGGTCCCTGCAGCCCAGTGGGTCCCTGCAGCCAGGTGGGTCCCTGCAGCCCAGTGGGTCCCTGCAGCCTGGCTGGTCCCTGTAGCTCAGTGGGTCCCTGCAGCCCAGTGGGCCCCTGCAGCCAGGTGGGTCCCTGCAGCCCGGTGGGTCCCTGCAGCCCAGTGGATCCCTGCAGCCTGGCTGGTCCCTGCAGTCCAGTGGGTCCCTGCAGCCAGGTGGGTCCCTGCAGCCCAGTGGATCCCTGCAGCCCAGTGGGTCCCTGCAGCCCAGTGGGTCCCTGCAGCCCGGTGGGTCCCTGCAGCCCAGTGGATCCCTGCAGCCCAGTGGGTCCCTGCAGCCCAGTGGGTCCCTGCAGCCCAGTGGATCCCTGCAGCTCAGTGTGTCCCCACAGCCCGGTGGGTCCCCACAGCCCGGTGTGTCCTGGGGTGGGTGTGAGCCGGCAGCAGCACAGAGGGAAAAGCAAGAGCATATGCACCACGAGGACAAACACGTCTCCCGCTCACACAGAGTCTGGCAAGAGCTCCCACAAAGGCGTGAAGAAAGTTGCTGCCAGGATGGAAGAAAAGAAGGGAGAAGACAGCTGGCCTGGAGCACAAAGCACGATCTTTCACAGGAGCAGCAAGACCCACAAAGCCCATCCTCCCCCCCACCAACGCCCCTTCTGCTCCTTCCCCATTTACAGGAACCTGCTGAAAGACTAACGAAGGTTGGCGCAAACTGCCAGGGACATCTGGAGCTCACTTAGGCACTCGGGCATCACCTAGGCAGAGCAGGAGCCCAGGAAGCCCAGCGATGGGGCTTCCTCTTTGCCAGGGCATCCTCCAGTGAAGCCCCTCCATCAGGACATGGTTGGCTGTGCAAAAGCTCAGGGCAACGCAAAGCCCCTGAGCTGAGGTTTGAAGCAGATGCTGGGCATCAGCCCCGTATTTAGGATCGATGTGGACAATGGAGAACGTGACCATCGTTAGAGCTGTCCCATCACACAAAGGTGCCCCCCTTCACCTGGAGCTGCTGAGCAGAGACTTTTCCTTGGCTGCTCTGCTTTGGACTGAGTGAGAGGGAAGTTACTTTTCTCCAGTGATCAGGAACTCCACAGCGGTGTCCTGGGGTGGATCAGAAGCAGGGAGGTTTGTAGGTAGAGAGAGGCTCTCCATCCTCTCTACTCTGTCCTGGTGAGATGGCACCTGGAATGTTGTGGCCAGGAGGCAGTGATGTGCCCTGGTGGCCAAAGTGGCCAATGACCTCCTGGGGTGGATCAGAAGCGGGGTGGTTAGCAGATCAAGAGAGGTTCTCCTCTCCCTCCAACTCTGCCCTCAGGAGACCACAAATGGAATCTTGTGTCCAGCTGTGGGCCCCTCAGCTCTAGAAGGACATAGAGCTGCTGGAGACTGTCCAGCGCAGAGCCACAGGGATGATGGAGGGACTGGAGCACCTCTGGGCTGAGAAAAGGCTGAGGGAGCTGGGGCTCTGGAGCTGGGAAAGAGGAGCCTGAGGGGTGACCCCATGGATGTTGATCAATATGTGAAGGGTGGGTGTGAGGAGGATGGAGCCAGGCTCTGCTCAGGGGCACCCAGTGACAGGACAAGGGGCAGTGGGTGTGAGCTGGAGCAGAGGAGGTTCCCCATCAGTGTGAGAAGGACCTTGTTCCCAGGGAGGGTGGCAGAGCCCTGGAAGGGGCTGCCCAGGGGGTTGTGGAGTCTCCTTCTTTGGAGACATTTAAAACCCACCTGGATGTGTTCCTGTGTGACTGGATCTAGAGGATCCTGCTGTGTCAGGGGGACTGAACTGGGTGATCTTTCTTGATCCCTTCCAATCCCTAATGTTCTGTGATTCTCTGATCTCCTGCTGTTTCTGTCTGAAACCCCTGCCAGGCTCCCTCTGTTTGAGGAGCATCAACACTCACTGGAGATGCCTCTAAGGAAAATGTTCCCAGTGAAGACAGGGCTGTTTTTCACCATCGTGTTCATCTGCAGATGATAACTTAATAGCTAATGGCTGTTTTCAACATCGATGTAAATGCATCTGTGTTCATCTAATGCCACTTGTTCTTCTCCACGGAGTGACTGCTCTTCTCCCACTTCAAATCAGATTCTCCTCCGTGCTGGAGAGGGCTTGATTTTGCTGCTTCCCAATCTGTAAATGAAATGGGACCTTTTCCTCTGCAGTTCACTTCGCTCCTGGTCACAGTGAGTAAAACCCACCCAAGGGCAGCACTGCTGTCCCCAGGTCAGGTCACAGAAACACAAAAACACAGAAAATTAGGGATTGGAAGAGACCTTGAAAGATCAGACAGTCCAATCTCCTCCTGCCACAGCAGGATCAATTCACACAGGAACACATTCATGTGGGTTTGAAATCCCTCCAGAGAAGGAGACTCCACAACCTCCCTGGGCAGCCCCTGCCAGGGCTCTGCCACCCTCCCTGGGAACAAGGTCCTTCTCACACTGATGGGGAACCTCCTCTGCTCCAGCTCACACCCGCTGCCCCTTGTCCTGTCACTGGGTGCCCCTGAGCAGAGCCTGGCTCCATCCTCCTCACACCCACCCTTCACATATTGATCAAGTCACCCCTCAGTGGTCCTTTCAGTCAAACCTTGTAGTTGACTTCATAATATTCTCCTAACAGAACAAAATATTCCGAAAGGACCCTGCAGAGATGCTGGTGCTGGGCTCTTCTCACAGCTCTTTAGTGACAGAAGCAGAGGGAAGGGCTTCAAGCTTCAACAGGGGAGGGTTAGACTGGCCATCAGGAAGAAATTCCTCCCAGAGAGAGTGGTCAGGCACTGGGATGGGCTGCCCAGGGTGGAAGTTGAGTCCCCATCCCTGGAGGAGTTTAAAAGTCACTTAGAAGTGGTGTTGGGGGATCTGGATTAGGGGTGACCTTCTAGATGGTTGGACTTGATGATCCCAGGGGTCATTCCCAACCAGAATGATTCTGTGATTCTATTCCTTGTGGGTGAGTCTGGGGCAGGAAGAGCATCCCAGCTCTCCTGACGATGGATTGAGGGGTTCGGTCAGTTTGGCTGCATCTGGAAGAGACGCTGGGGGATAACCCCCCCTTTGCTCTCCAGTCCATCCTGCAGGCTCCAGCCAGCAACAAGCACATCCCCTCTACCAGGATAAATCAGTGGGCAGGAGGCCAGTGGAGCTGTGGTGATGTTCTCACCAAGCGAGAACAAATAGAGACACTCTCCGACAGAAGGTTGGCGCCGCGCGCACACGCGGCCGGGAGCCTTCCAGCCGGAGGAGAGCGCCGGGGCCGCGGGGGGTTGTGATGGATCACGCTGCGTGTTTGAACATAACCCACGCTGAGGCTGGAGACACCGACGCTTTGAGTGGTGTGAAGTTCCATCCAGTGCCGGGTTGTTCTCCTGACACAAACACGTTCAACACGAGACGGAACAAAGGCGAGGGAACCGCAGCCGCGTCGCCGAGAGATGCTTCAAATAGCGCTCGTTCTGCTTCTCCCTACCCCCTTCCACCCCTCCATCCAGCCCCACAGCTCTCCTCTCCCCACAGCCCCACCTCGGTAACGGCTCAGTAAATAATTCAGAGACAAGAAAGCCCAAGGAAAAAGAAGAGGCAGAAGTGAAGCCTAATAAAAATGATGTCTCTATCTGCTGCCGAGGCGCTTCGTGCCACTTAAGCAAGACGGATGGGAGGATGCGCTGCACTTTGCTTTGCAAACTGCACCGAGAGGAACTGAATCAGCCTGAAATTAGAGCGGAGGGCGAGCTGGGGGGGCGGGTGCTCTGCTGCAGCGCTGTTGCCTGACAAAGATGCGGGGAAAAGTCATTTACTCTGCGGTGACAGCTTGACGGGGGAAGAAAAATAAACACACGGGGAGGGAGCTTCGAGTCATTAGCAGCCCCAGCCTCAGTATTTCATTGTTAATAACAATAAAGGGCCTGGCTGAACTGGTGACTCACTGTACGCTCTGGGTCTCCATTTTTAGTTAACACATAACAACCGGTGGTGTGACTGGATCTAGAGGATCCTGCTGTGGCTGGGGGATTGGGCTAGATGACCTCTCAAGGTCCCTTCCAATCCCTAATGACTGGATCAAGGGAATCCTGCTCTGGCTGTGGATTGCACTGGATGATCTTCTGAGGTCCCTTCCAACCCCTAATGACTGGATTTAGGGGATCCTGCTGTGGCTGGGGGATTGGGCTAGATGACATCCTGAGGTCCCTTCCAATCCCTAATGACTGGATCTAGGGGATCCTGCTCTGGTTGGGCGATTGCACTAGGTGATCTTTTGGTGTCTCTTCCAAGCCCTAATAACTGGATCTAGAGTATCCTGCTGTGGGTGGGACATTGCACTGGATGACCTCCTAAGGTCCCTTCCAATCTCTAATGACTGGATCTAGGGGATCCTGCTGTGTCAGTGGGATTGGACTAGATGACCTCCCAAGGTCCCTTCCAATCCCTAATGTCTGGATCTAGGGGATCCTGCTGTGGCTGGGAGATTGGACTAGATGACCTCCCGAGATCCCTTCCAATCCCTAATGTCTGGATCTATGGGATCCTGCTGTGGCAGGGGGATTGTAGTGGGTGATCTTTTGAGGTCCCTTCCAATCCCTAGTGTTCTGTGAAGGTGTGTGGTGGGATGAGGAACGGGGCAGGAATGACAAGAGCTGCCGCCTGCAGAAGGCACAGATGGAGTCTTTGGGGAGCAGCTCTCAGTGATGCCCAGCCGGGGAAAGGCAGCTCCAGCTGCACCACTGGTCCATCTTCTGCATCCTCAGCTCCACGGCTCCATCGCTCAGACGACTCCCACTCCTTTCTGTGAATTCCCCTTATTGTGAAATATCTCCTCTGCCTGTTGGAATCAGGGAGGAGCAGACAAAGGGAAACAGCAGCAGTGGCTCAAGCTCCATGCGTGTTCTGAGGCCATTATGAGGGAGAGCAACGTGGTAGTTGTCTCAGGAGAAGTCTTTCTGCTGAAATATGTTTTCTGTTTTGTCTTCTGCACATCACACCAGGTCCTCTCGGCACTGCTGAGTGAACGTGCTCTGGCTGGGATCAGTGATTTGGTGGGAAAGCAGCCAGGGAAAGGGAGGACGTGCATGTTGTTCGTGTTTTGGGCCACAGCCTTGTTTTCCACAGTCCTGAGCCACCATCACAGAATTACAGACTGTTAGGGGTTGGAAGGGACCTCCAAAGATCAGCCAGTCCCATCCTCCTGCCACAGTAGGATCCCCTCAATCCAGTCATTAGGGATTGGAAGGGATTTCAAAAGATCATCTAGTCCAATCGCCAGCCATAGCAGGATCCCCCAGATCTAGTCATTAGGGGTTGGAAGGGACCTCGAGAGGTCATCCAGTCCAATCCCCCTGACACAGCAGGATCACACAGATCCAGTTGCACAGGAACATGACCAGGAGGGTTTGAAATGTCTCCAGAGAAAGAAACTCCACAACCCTCTGGGCAGCCCCTGCCAGGGCTCTGCCACCCTCCCTGGGAACAAGGTCCTTCTCACACTGATGGGGAACCTCCTCTGCTCCAGCTCACACCTGCTGCCCCTTGTCCTGTCACTGGGTGCCCCTGAGCAGAGCCTGGCTCCATCCTCCTCACACCCACCCTTCACATCTTGATCAACATCCATGGGGTCACCCCTCAGGCTCCTTTTCCCCAGCTCCAGAGCCCCATCTCCCTCAGCCTTTCCTCAGCAGGGAGATGCTCCCCTCCCTTCATGATCTCTGTGGCTCTGCACTGGGCTCTCTGCAGCAGCTCTGTGTCCTTCTGGAACACTCTGGGGGGCAGTTTATCGTGAAGGTCCTGTGCCCGTTGGCTGTAGATTGTTGCCCTAATGCCACAGCACTGAAGTGCCTCTACGTGCTTCAGTCATAGTGAGAGCTGGCAGCCCCTCCGGCCAGAGATCACCCCATGAAGCCCCAGCCTTGATGTGCTGAGCAGTTCTGACGATCCACACACTTCTCATGGTGCCAAACTGGAAGCTGAGCCAGGTACAGGAGCTGGTCTTTCAATTGTGAGTGTTGAAAACTTGGCTTTGGTAGACAGGCAAATCCAGACCCCGAGTATTTTGCTTCTAGCAGCAACCAGATAACAGCTCCACCACCCCCTGAAAGTCACACACTGCTTTAGGGCTGGAGTGTAGTTTAGAAATATTGATCGTGTGCTGGAAGCTGTCACGAGGTGCTGAGCAGGGCTGGGGATGTGGTTCTCCCCCTGGACTGGGCACTGGGGAGGGCTCTCCTCCAGTACTGGAGGGGCTGGAGCGAGTCCAGAGGAACAATGAGGCTGGGGAAGGGACTGGAGAGATGGGGAGAGGCTGCGGGAGCTGGGGGTGTTCATCCTGGAGGAGACTCAGGAGGGACCTTCTCCCTCTCTCCAGCTCCCTCAAGGGAGGTTGCAGTCAGCTGGGGGTCAGACTCTTCTCCCAGGCAACCAGCACCAGGGCCTGAAGCTGCCAGGGGAGGGTTAGTTTGGATGTTAGGAAGCCCTTCCTGATGTAAAGGGTGATCAGAACCTGGACTAGACTGCCCAGGGCAGTGATGGAGTCTCCACCCCTGGAGGTATTTAAGGCCAGCCTGTCTGTGCCCCTTAGTGCCCTGGCTGCTGGGGTGATGTTAGGTCCTTGTCTGGGCTGGCTGAGCTCAGGGGGCTTCTCCAGCCTCAGTGTTTCTGGAACTCTACACATCCCCCTCGATGATGTCCTTAGGACAGCAGGAGGGATGGACAACGGGTAAACACACGACGCAGTCGTTCTCGCATCGAGAAGAGCCAAGCGCTGTTATCATCAGGTCCCTTCAAACCCGAGCACAGATTTGTTTTGAAAGCCCCCTGTACAGTGGGAGTTGCAAGGTAGAGCTGTAATACATTAATTATGCCTCAGCACGAGAGCTCTGACAGATTAGGGGCAGACTAATTAAAAGTTTTTAATTAAAATCCATGCTCCTTGCAGAAGCTCGGGCTGGACACGGAGAAGTCGGGCTCTTGGAAAGATGCGATAGCCTGGACCTTAATGCCGTCACGTTGCTTCTCCAGAGCTGTCTCTGAAAAGGGTCTGTTCTTCACGACCCTGGAAAAGGGCCCCACTGAAGATTCTGAACTTGAAAAAAGTGAAGCTTCTGGTTTCTCCTTCACAGAATCACAGAACATTAGGGATTGGAAGGGACCTCCAAAGATCAGCCAGTCCAATCCCCCTGACGCAACAGGATCCCACAGATCCAGTCACACACGAACAGTCCAGGTGGGTTTGAAACATCTCCAGAGAAGGAGACTCCACAAAATCCCTGGGCAGCCCCTGCCAGGGCTCTGCCACCCTCCCTGGGAACAAGGTCCTTCTCACACTGATGGGGAACCTCCTCCGCTCCAGCTCACACCCGCTGCCCCTTGTCCTGTCACTGGGTGCCCCTGAGCAGAGCCTGGCTCCATTCTCCTCACACCCTCCCTTCACACATTGATCAACATTTATGGGGTCACCCCTCAGGGTCCTTTTTTCCAGCTCCCTCAGCCTTTCCTCAGCAGGGAGATGCTCCATTCCCTTCATCCTCTTCATGGCTCTTTCTGTTCTGCACCAGAACAGCTCTGAGTAACCCTTGGCAGACCTCACCCTTATGGCCACTGAAGTGTTGAGCTGGCTCCAGTATCCAAGGTCGTCAAGCCCAGTAGCTGCTCAGATGGAGAAGGTGATCACAGAACCACAGAACATTAGGGATTGGGAGGGACCTGAAAGATCATCCAGTCCAATCCCCCCAACACAGCAGGATCCCCTAGACCCCAACATTTGGATTGCACAAAGCGTTGCCTGATGTGTTATTGTGAAAACCTGGGCTTTGAGGCTCTTTCCACGGGCTCAGCTGAGTCTTTTCAACTGAGTTATGGCTTCTATTTACATAAATTACCATCACAGACTCGTTCATGTCGCCTGACTACCCTTTCTCACAGCTCTTTCCTTTGTGGGACTCAAAGTCAGCAAACCACAAGTCAGGGCTGTGATCAGGGAGGAGCACAGCAAAGGGATTCATCCCCTACCCTACAGTCTGGTGTCAAACCATCTGGACTACCTGATCGTCGTTGCCATCTCCTGCCTGATGCTGACCCGCGTGCGATTGAGTGCTGTGACACAGGCACCACCACCTTCCTGACCCAGAGAGAAGGAAGGTCTGCACCTTCCAGAGCAGACCCCCAGGCTGGGTCTTCCAGAGATTAGAACATCACAGAATCACTCTGGTTGGAAAAGACCTTTGAGACCATCGAGTTCAACCATCTCTCCTACCTTACAAGTTCACCCCAAAACCAGATCCCTCTACATTTCACCCAAATGACTACCTTGAAGGAATGTTCTCCCTGCAGCACACACAGAGATAGGAACACACTCAAGATCAGCCCCACTTCCCTACTTCTCATGGCAAATCAAGAGGGAAGTCCCCAGAAAGATCAACTGCTCTTCAGCGGCGTCGATCTCCCTCCTGTAACAACAGCCTGGGCAGGGCAGCAAATCTGAACTGCAGATGTTTAGTGACAAGGGATGAAATTAGATTCCATCCACAGCTCAGTCTAATTTCTCTGAGGACCATGAATCTGTCACTGGGAAAGGCGCTTGCACGAGTGGATGGCAGAGCTTCCTCGGGGCAATGACGCACTTGTGTGATCCTTCACCTGGGCTTGGTCGTCTTCTGCAGACGAGAAACACAATGGGAGTTCTGAGGCTGCTTAGTGTTTTAAACCTGATCATAGACCAGTAGGGATTGGAAGGGACCTTCAAAGATCACCCAGTCCAATCCCCCTGACACAGCAGGATCCCCTACATCCAGTCACACAGGAACATGTTCAGGAGGGTTTGAANATCACCCCTGTGGCTCTGCCCTGGGCTCTCTCCAGCAGCTCTGTGTCCTTCTGGAGCTGAGGGGCCCACAACTGGACACACAGACCCAACAATCTCATTCCAGCAACAAGGACTCCTCCTTCCCAGTCCTTACTCTTCATTTCTGGTTAGTCCCTTCCTCCCAGTTTGCTGTCTCACCCCACCTGCACCGGAACAAGACAGGGCTGGAGACAAGCAAAACAGGCTAAAGCTCTATGAGGGAGAGGTGATGAGACCAGCTGCCATCTGGAGCCTGTGGCCCTTCCAGAGAGGAGACTCAAAAACTAATTAACAATCCTCCGTGTCATGAGGGCTAAACTGCCAGCGGGACTGGGAATAAATTGGAGATCACTACCCTCCATTTCTCTGCAGTGTCTTCCACTGATTTCGGTTCTGTGAACCAGTTTGTCAGGGAGAGGAGCCAAGCTAATAGGAAGAGGTTGCAGCAAGTCATGTAGCTCCAAGAGCTCGGAGCAGGAGCTCTCATTTCCCAAGACTGTTTCATTGACTTCCATCTGCTGCCCTTGGACAAGTGCAAACCTCCCAGCCACACATTCGCCTCGCCTGGCAAAGGAGAAGTATCGCTCAAATGGCTGGGATGGACATGTCCAGAGCCCAGGAAACCCACCAGAAATCCTCCTTGTTTTTAGGTCCCTGAGCTCTCCTGCCCCTGCTCACAGAAGGATAGACCATCAGGAATTGGAAGGGATCTCCAAAGATCATCCAGTCCAATCGCCCTGACACAGCAGGATGCCGCAGATCCAGTGGCACAGGGACAAGTCCAGGTGGGTTTGAAATGTCTCCAGAGAAGGAGACTCCACAATCCCCATGGGGAGCCCCTTCCAGGGCACCACCACCCTCAATGGGGGGAAGGTCCTTCTCACATTGATGTGGAACCTTCTTCACCTTTTCTTCATGGTGAGAGTGACAGAGCATTGGAAGTGGCTGCCCAGAGGGGCTATGGACTCCTTCTCTGGAGACACTTAAAACGTGCCTGGCCATGTTCCTGTATGACTGGGTCTAGGGGATCCTGTGTGTCAGGGGCATTGGACTGGATGATCTTTGGGGGTCCTTTCCCTGATGTTCTGTGATTCTGTGAATCTCCTCTGTTCCAACTCACACCCACTGCCCCTTGTTCTGTCATTAGATGACATTGAGCAGAGCCTGGCTCCATCCTCCTCACACCCAGCCTTTCCATACTGATCAACATCCATGGGGTCACCCCTCAGGCTCCTTTTTCCCAGCTCCAGAGCCCCAGCTCCCTCAGCCTTTCCTCAGCAGGGAGATGCTCCCCTCCCTCACTTATCTCTGTAGTTCTGCACTGGACCCTCTCCAGCAGCTCTGTGTCCTTCTGGAACTGAGGGTCCCACAACTGAACACAAGATTCCAGCTGTAGTCTCACAAGGGCAGAGCAGAGGGAGAGGAGAACCTCTCTTGATCTGCTAACCACCCCTGTTCTAATCCACCCCAGAATGCCACTGGCCTTCTTGGCCACCAGGGCCCATTGCTGGCTCCTGGCCATCCTGCTGGCCACCAGGACCCCAGGTCCCTTTCTCCCACGCAGACACCAGCAGCCTTTCTCTACACTCTCATCTTTGACTCCAAGCTCTCTCCACCCACCCATGAGTGATCAGAGCTGGGAAACACCCGCCCCTCTGCAAGGCTCATTCTTACTACAGATGGAACAGGATAATCCTTCAAGTTTCAATTCAGTGACAAAATCTCTCCAAGACATCACCCGCAGACAGCAACAAAACTAGTGACCTTCAAGGCTCCCGAGCAGACTCACCTTTTTAATCCTGGCTCAAGCCAAAAGGCAGGAGGGCAATAATTGCTCCCTCCGCTCGCCCCGTGGCCGCGCTGCCTCGCTGCCCGCTAAGGTCAGGAGACTCGTTGTCAACAAACCTGCTAATGGCCCTCACACAAAAGGCAATTTCTCTTCCAGGGCCCATCACTCCATTAATGAACCCATAAGCTGAAGAACAGCAGTTTCCATGATTTATAGACATTTCTTTGCCTCTTTAGGGGCTGTTGGCTCTAGAGAATAATTTCATTTCGGCAGACTGGGACCAAGACGAGCAGCTACCTCGTAGAATCAGGGAACCACAGAACATGAGGGGTGGGAAGGGACCTCCAAAGATCACCCAGTCCAATCCCCCAAACACAGCAGGATCACCCAGACCAAGTCGCACAGGAACGTGACCAGGTGGGTCCTCCCTGCTGAGGAAAGACTGAGGGAGCTGGGGCTCTGGAGCTGGGAAAAAGGAGCCTGAGGGGTGACCCCATGGATGTTGATCAGTATGTGAAGGGTGGGTGTGAGGAGGATGGAGCCAGGCTCTGCTCAGGGGCACCCAGTGACAGGACAAGGGGCAGTGGGTGTGAGCTGGAGCAGAGGAGGTTCCACATCAATGGGAGAAGGACCTTGTTCCCAGGGAGGGTGGCAGAGCCCTGGCAGGGGCTGCCCAGTGTGGTTGTGGAGTTTCCTTCTCTGGAGACGTTTCAAACCCACCTGGAGATGTTCCTGTGACTGGATGTAGGGGATCCTGCTGTGTCAGGGGGACTGGACTGGGTGATCTTTGGAGGTCCCTTCCAATCCCTAAAGTTCTGTGACTGTGTGATTCCCAAAGCCATCGCCTGCTCCACAGCAGCCTCAACATCTCGGGAGGACGAGTTCCTCCCTTCCCTCCCTTATCCATCTTCCTTAAAGATCCTTTATTAATGTAGTGTAAAATCCACCAGGGAGACCGGTTCCTCGATCCTGAGCAGCTCATTAGAGAAGACGTCCTGCCTTCGCTGGGTTTTCTTCCATCCTCCTGCTCCTTACCCAGCGGTTCCTGATGCTCCGCGCGAGCAGCCGGCAGCTCTCGGGGGGAGGAGCACTGAATCACCCCCGTGTGATGGAAGCTCTCTCGTCCTCCGGGTGGAACGGGCCGTAACCTCATCAAAGCTTCTTCAGGAGAGATGATGAGAAGTGCTAATAGGAATTAGCTGTTTAAATTGATGACTCACTCAGGATTATTCAAAGCGATGCCCTGGAATTTGTTTTTCTCAGATGTCTGAGCCCCTCTGAGGGCTGTGGAGGGACCAGAACAAACACTTCCGAGATGAGAGAAGTGGAAATTCTGCATGACATTGCTTTTTCACCTCTGGAAAGATTTGGTTTTCTCTACGCACAGACAAAGAGGACCTTCACTCTGGGGACTTGGCTGTGTGTTATGAGCTCTTCTTGCCTTCACTGAAATGCCACTGGAAAATGGATCGGGGTGGCTTTATTTCCTCTCCTTCCATTAGCCCTGCCCTTACCACTGAGTGAGCAGCTCCTGTCTCTGAAGCACTGGGGTGAGTCAGGGACTGGGAGGATCTCAAAACATCATCCAGTCCAATGCCCTGACACAGCAGGATCCCCTAGATCCAGTCACACAGGAACATATCCAGGCAGGATTTAAACATCTACATAGAAGGTGACCCTTTATGTGATTTACAAGTAGGAGGGAGCCCAAGGACTTGCTCGTTGACCCCCATCTGCTCTCCCATAGATGGAGACCCGTCCTGGGTACGGTAGGTTGTGCTGCTCTGCTAGGATCACAGAATCACAGAACAAAAGGGACTGGAAGGGATCACGAAACATCACCCAGTCCAATGCCCCTGACACAGC
>VXBP01001190.1:702-19195 GCA_013400115.1 Rhinopomastus cyanomelas
TTTAGCTTGGAGAAGAGGAGACTGAGGGATGATCTCATTAATGTTTATAAATATTTGAAGGGTGGGTGTCAGGATGGAGCCAGGCTCTTCTCAGTGTCATCTAGTGGTAGGACAAGGGGCAATGGTTGTAAACTGGAACATAGCAGGTTCTACATAAATATGAGAAGGAACTTCTTCACAGTGAGGTTGACGGAGCACTGGAACAGGCTGCCCAGAGGGGTTGTGGAGTCTCCTTCACTGGAGATGTTTAAGACCTGCCTGGATGTGTTCCTGTGTGACTTGGTCTATTTGATCCTGCTGTGGCGGGGGGGCTGGATGGGATGTTTTTTCGAGGTCCCTTCCAATCCCTAATGATTCTATGATCCTATGATTCCATGATCCTGACCCTTTGTCCTTCCAGCAGGTATCAGGGAGGTTGAAATCTCCTGAGTTGTCTCCTACCCTCCCTCCCTCCCTGCCATCAGCTAATTTCTGGCTGGAGGCCAAAACATGAGGTTGGGCAGCATTCAAGAGTTTGTGCATAAGAACAGGAACAGCTCTACAAAGACCACCGTGATCTCTCTTGAGAAAAAGGGGAGAAGGCTCTGCAGAGCCCAGCTGTAGCTGTTACAGACAGGGACATTTTGGCAGGAGCACAGCGGGGTCAGATACACCATTTCCATTTATTTCAGGACAACTGGATGTCTAAACCATGAATTCCCTTTGGAACAGCTAAGTACAAACATCTGCACCAAACAGATGAGGAGCCTGGAGTTAGTTTTCGACACCAACTATGGTTTATTATCTGCAAACGCCAGGAAAATTCATTGTCATCAGTGTGGGAACTTCTGCTGGATGGCAGGTCCAGCCCTGACTTTTCACCCTGGAACTGCTTCCTTCTTCTATGCCCCTCCACCTCTAGCACTGAGGACACCATGCATCCCTCCCAAAAGGAGCTCTCTAGCACGGGTACAGGCTCATAACCCTTCCAATGGGTTCCAGTGGGCTTAATGAGCAACCTACACCCCTCATTTTAGGAGCGTGGACAGCCTCTGTCTCCTGCTACCCTGGGGACATCGGTGGAGATGCTCAATGTACCAGAAGACATCCTCCCCCGG
Source organism: Rhinopomastus cyanomelas (assembly GCA_013400115.1). NCBI lineage: Eukaryota > Metazoa > Chordata > Aves > Bucerotiformes > Rhinopomastidae > Rhinopomastus > Rhinopomastus cyanomelas. The sequence continues at coordinate 1,800 of VXBP01001190.1, forward strand.
GGTGGGGATGAGGTGTCCTCTCACAGCTGGTATTTCTTTAGCAATTCACACTGCCACTGCCGCTTCTTGTTGGGGAAAGCAACAGGGATCTTGATCTTACGGAAGTCCTCGATGCACTTTCCCAGCTCAGACTCGAGCGCCTGCCTCTCCTTACTTGCTCCTGCTGTGGCTGCGGGGCTGACCTCCACCCCATTCTCCTTCACTGCTGCCTGGTCACTATTTCGCCTCTGCCCCATCTGCTTCACCTTCTCCAGCTTCTTGAGGGACTTGGAGAAGTCCAGGGTGTTGGGGTGGGCTGGACACTCCTCAGGGGCTTCTGGCCATGGCAAGGAGTCTGTGGAGCTGGGGTCCTTTGCCTCCAGCCGGGGGTCTGTGCTTGACATGGTCTCATCCATGGCTGGAGCTGGGGTGGGCTCATCATGGCTGCTCATGCCAGAGGGTGCAAAGTCATCCCCAGCACAGGGTGTAGTTGGGTCCTGCCTCATCTCGTGCCTTGGGTTTGGCTCCTCTGGGTCACTGTGACCTGGGAAAGAAAAGCAGACAGAGGTGTGAGGAGCAAGAGCTGCACAGCCCCTGGGGACAGGCTGCAGCTGGGTTAGACATGGGGCAATTGCAGCCCTGAGTGGGAGCCAGCTAGGTGGCCAGTGATGGTGAGCTCTTCCATCAGGAGTAGGGAGGTAATGGTGCCCCTCTGCTCTGCACTCATGAGACCCCACCTTGCCTTCTGGGTCCAGTTTTGGGCATCTCAGAAGGACACTAAGGTGCTGGAGTGGGGCCAGAGAAGGGCTATGAGGCTGGGGAGAGGTCTGGAGAACAGGCCCTATGGAGAGCAGCTGAGGAAAATGGGGTTATTTAGTCTAGAGAAGAGGAGGTTGAGAGGGATGCTGAGTACAGACCTTCCCCAAAGCTCTCACCCCTGATGCTACCTGAAGCATGAGATCATCTCTGGTTCTATCCTACCAACAGTGACTACCACTCTGTTCTGGTAGGAAACACCGCTGGGACAGGCTTGTGGGGCATGTCGGCATGCAGCAGACTCTTTGGTGGGACAGCAGAAGTGCCCTCGTGATTGAGGGCTCTGAGAACGTGATGGTTTCAGCTCTGCCCCTGCCAAGGACCAGACCACCCCAACATGTTTGTTATGGAAGACGTGGGGGTTTTTCCCCCCCACCAAAACTCACTGTTTTTCTAAACATCTTTGACTGAACCATGGCCCTTCCTGATCTTTGAAGGCTCTGGGATTGGAGTGGGTGTGTTTCTCACCACTGTTTTCATTTGCACGGCTCGTTTTTTTGGTCAGATAAGATACACAGAGAAGTTTGTTCCCCTCACAACAACGAGATTTTTTTTTCCAGGCTCGGTTTTACTCCAGGAAGCACCTCTCATTAGCTAAACCATCTAAATTCCCAACCCACTGAGATTTATATCCATTTTTTAAAGATCACAGAATCACAGAACATTAGGGATTGGAAGGGACCTCGAAAGATCATCTAGTCCAATCCCTTGCCAGAGCAGGATCACCTAGACCAAATGGATTATAAATGTCTCCAGAGAAGGAGATTCCCTGGGCAGCCCCTTCCAGGGCTCTGCCACCCTCACTGGGAAGAAGTCCCTTCTCATATTCATGTGGAACCTTCTCTGTTCCAGCTCACATCCATTGCCTCTCATCCTATCATTAGATATCACTGAGCAGAGCCTGGCTCCATCCTCCTGATACCCATCCCTCACATATTTATCAACATTAATGAGGTGACCCTTCAGTGTCCTCCAAGCTCAAGAGACCTAGCTCCCTCAGCCTTTCCCCATAAAAGAGGTGCTCCACCTCCTTCATCATCCTCATTGTCCTATGCTGGACTCCCTCCATCAGCTCCACGTCCCTCTTGAACTGAGGTGCCCACAACTGGACACAATACTCCAGATGTGGCCTCACCAGGGCAGAGTAGAGGGGGAGAAGAATGTCTTTCGATGTGTTAACCACCCCGCTTCTGATCCACCCCAGGATGCTGTTGTCTGTCTTGGCCACAAGAGCACACTGCTGGCTCCTGGCCATCCTCCTGTCTACTAGGACCTCCAGGTCCCTTTCTCCTACACTGCTCTCCAACAGGTCAGTCCCCAGCCTATACTGCTACCTGGGATTGTTCTTGCCCAGATGCCAGGCTCTGCACTTGTCCTTGTTATATTTCATTAAATTTCTCTCTGCTCAGCTCTCCAGCCTGTCCAGGTCCTGCTGAAAGGCAGCCCAGCCTTCTGAGGTGTCAGTGACACAACCCAGCTCTGTGTCATCCAAAATACAAGATCATCTGCTAGCAGAGATATAGAGCAGGTTATAAAATATTTCCACTTTAAATTCCTCATCTGACCTATTCTCCCACTCCCATGGAAATGTCAAGGTGGATTTTCTTCCTTTCCTTGAAAACTTTTTTGTGAGGACACAGTTTGCTTTATCCCCCCACCCTCCTTCCTTCCTCTCCGTTTTTTTTTTTCTTCTTTACTTTGACATTTGCTTAGCACTGAAATTACTAGAGGTAGAAAGTGGAAATGTCACTCATCACTGAGCAGAGAAACCTTGAAGGCTGGATTTTCTTCGGTAAATCTCTCCAGGATGTTAACAAGGAGGTATCTTTGCCCCAAATTCTTTTTGAGTGATGGAATAAAAGTCTCTGAGTTCTTATGCTGCTTTAATCATCTTATCTGGGGGCCTCACAACTGTGGTTGTGGAATGTGGGAGCATAAGCTGATGCACCCGAATGCGCACAAGAAGCCTGTGGCTTAGCTGGATTCAAATCTCTTCAGCTTCTTGCTAGCATCTGATCTTTGAGACCATCCAATAACTGCAGCTTCCTTGCGGTAGCCTTTTTATTTCTGCCTGAAGCTCTCAACACATTTTACATCACATTATTCCCATCTGAGGCATGGAGAAACAAAATTACTTGTTCAGGTCACCAGGCTGGGGACAGAAACAAGACCCCTGGGTATGATGTCTCCGGTGCTGTCTCCACACCAGACCACACCAATGCCCTTCATGTGGTCTGGCCGGGCTGACTGCCAGGCTGCAGATCTGCAACCTCTACACACTTAGAAGCTCTGCAACCTCCAGCTCTTGCAACCTCTGCAACCACAGAATCACAGAATCATTAGGGATTGGAAGGGACGTCAAAAGGCCACCTAGTCCAATCCCCCTGCCACAGCAGGGTCCCTTAGATCAAGTCTCACAGGAACATGTCCAGGTGAAGGAGATGTCCAGGATGTCTGGGAACATCTCCTGAGAAGGAGGCTACATAACACCCCCAGGCAGCCTGTTCCAATGCTCCATCACTCTCACTGGGAAGAAGTTCCTTCTTATATTGATGTGGAACCCCCTCTGTTCCAGCTCACACACATTAACCTCCAGCTCTTGCAACATCTGCAACCTCCAGCTCTTGCAGTCTCTCTCTCTCTCTCTCTCTCTCTCTCTCCTTTTTGGTAGGAAAGTCAGCTCCACGTTGATATTTGCAGGATCCAGCAGCAGACACACGTTCAGGGGTGGAAGTTCATTGTGGCCACTATCCTACACTGGCCACCAGTAGATATCCAGGGACTGGTACATGACTCCGAGGAATGGTGTTCTGTACTTAGCCCTGTCTATGAGACCAGAGCACTTCTGTCCCCAGTTAAAGGACTGGGAGGTGCTCTTAGGCCAAGTGTGAGTTTTCTCTCTGTGTGCTGGCCATTTCACTAGCATTGGACCAAACCTGATGCAAAGCCCTGGCCTCAGAGCTCTCTAGATCTCCCAGGCTCCTTCCTTGCAATCAATCTGCCCCATAGCTTTGGTCAAACAGTTCATTTTCCCTTGGGTTAAGCTTCCCCCATGCTTGTGTGTCTTGTCTGAGAGCCTCAATGGGGTCACCCTGTGCCGGGTGATGTGGCTTTACAGCTCCTAAGGTGGTCCCAGGACACTTCACATCTCGTCTTCCGAGGGCATCTCACAACTACTGAGCCAGGAGAAGAGACCTTCACACAGGCTGATTTTTTCTCATCCTTTTTAAAAGGTTTCCTTAAACTTGGCCCCCCCATGCGATGCCTTTTTCTGCTTTGGAGCATCAATTAGGCTGCAGAAGTGACACTTCCGACGCAGCCCCATGGTGCTGGTCGAAGTCCTGCTGAGTGCAATTAATGGGCTGCGACTGGTGGGGAGCTGCTGCTGGGCAGGGGGGAGCACATGCTCTCTCCACTCCTCGCTGCTCTTCTCTGCACAGTGGGTTGTTTTTTGAGAGAGCTTGACAGGGAGACGGACTCAGTGTGTGCCAGAAGCCCAGGTTCTTTTCTTCTCTTCTTGTTCATAGTTTAGGTGGGAAGGACCTTCAGATATCATCCAGTGCCAACGCCCTGCCATGGGCAGCGACACCTCTCACCAGACCGGGTTGCCTAGAGCCCCATCCAACCTGGCCTCAAACACTTCCAGGGATGAAGTGGCCACAACTTTCCTGGGCAACCTGTTTCAGTGTCTCAGCACCCTCACAGGGAGGATTTCTACCTCATCTATATCTCCCCTTTTTTAGCTTGAAACTGCCTCCCTTGTCCCATCACTAGGGTCCCTCTCTACCTTTCTTGTAGCCCCTTCAGACTGCTAAAGATCCCCTTGGAGACTTCCCTTCTCCAGATCACAGAATCACAAAATCAGAGTGTTAGCGTTTGGAAGGGACCTCATAGAATCATAGAATCATTAGGGATTGGAAGGGACCTCGAAAGATCATCTAGACCAATCCCCCTGCCACAGCAGGATCACCTAGACCGAGTCGCACAGGAACATATCCAGGCGGGTCTTAAACATCTTCAAAGAAGGAAACTCCACAACCCCCCTGGGCAGCCTGTTCCAGTGCTCCATCACCTTCACTGTGAAGAAGTTCCTTCTGATATTTATGTGGAACCTTCTATGTTCCAGCTTACAAACATTGCCCCTTGTCCTATCACTAGATGACATTGAGAAAAGCCTGGCTCCATTTAACAGAGAAGGACTGAAATAAGTTGAGAAAAGGAAGGATTATAGAGAATCCAGCAGAAAAGAAAATTTTATAAATATATGTGAGCAACCAGGGAAAGGAAAAACCAAAAACCACATCAAATGAGCCTTATCAGCAGCAAAGAAATTGTTTTAAAGATCATCCAGTTCAATCCCTCACCACAGCAGGATTCCCTAGATCCAGTCGCACAGGAACACGGCCAGGCAGGTTTTAAATGTCTCCAGAGAAGGAGACTCCACAATCCCCCTGGGCAGCCCCTTCCAGTGCTCTATCACCCTCACTGGGAAGATGTTCTTTCTCAGACTGATGTGGAACCTCCTCTGTTCCAGCTCACGCTCGTTGCCCCTTGTCCTATCATTAGATATCACTGAGCAGAACCTGGCTCCATCCTCCCGACACCGACCCTTGACATGTTGATAAACATTCTTGGGGTCACTCACCCCTAGACTCCTTTTTTCCAAGCTCAAGAGCCCCAGCTCTCTCAGCCTTTCCTCATCAGGTTGCTGTGTGGCTCTGTGCTGGACTCTCTCCAGCAGTTAGTCTCTTGTTCTTTCCCACCGTTTTCTACAGAGCCACAAAAATCTCCTGCACAAGAAAAGATTCTTATTTTTATCTCCAGAAAACCATTCTCTGAGCCTGTACCAGGCAGCCAAGCAGAGAGTTTGGCATTGCAGAGAAAGCCCCGGAAGTTAGGGGCCCCAGAACTTTCACTGCTCCTGTGACATGGCTTTAGTCCCGCAGCTCTTCTTCTCCCACTTTTTACAAGAAAGAAATAAATAAAAGAGCAGTAACAGCATCGCTTGGGGTCAAACAGGAGCATCTCAGATCCTTCACAAGCTCTATTAGACTCCTGTCTGAGATGTTGCGGCACAGAGATAAGTGAAAGTTCCAAAGTAAGAGATGCCCAGGAATCAGGAGATAATGGAAAAGATGACATGTTTTATAGGTAGGAGCAGTTTTGTCTGTCAGATCAGCAAAGCAGGTGCTCCTGCACAAGCACCCAGACCCGGTCGCTCCCAGATCTTGCCTGAACTGCTAAAGGAAAAGTCCAGCCACGCCCAAAACCTGGACCTTGCTTTCCTGGTTGGCTCAAAGCCCCCTTATTTCATCACAGAAAGGCAAGACTCAGTGTAAATAAATGTCTTTGACACCATCTGCCCTCGTCAGGAGGCTCTGCATTCCCAGGAGCTCCAGTTACACCAGCTGTGCCAGCGAAGGCTGCTGCTAAATCCACGATGCCGGTGACTGGTGCAGCTGGATTAGCTGCTATGGAAACCCCAGCATCACCTGCTGGGTGCCAGAACCAGGACAGACAAACAGCCTTTGGTGTTCTATGCTCCCTGCTAATACCCAAGGTCTTTTCTACGCCCTGTGGAGCAACATAAAGAAACACATATATATTTATCAGTGCTGCTTTTGCTTTGCAAACGCTGCTGGATGGCATCGATCCAGCTGTGCCAGCGCTCTTTGCTCTCAGGTTGGCACCTGGGCTATGCCGTGAAGCTCCTGCAATGCCCATCAGCACTGAGCTGACTCTCCAGGGACACCTGGATCCCCTGGCACAAGGTGCCAAGCTCAGCAGAAAGCACCAGCTTGGCTGGTTATGAGGGATGTGCAGACTCAGAGACCAGTCTGAGCCCAAAGACTCATTGCATTGGCTGCAGAAACCCCGGGCTGACTCTCCCCTGCTGCTATTTTCATAACCAGCTCCTGCTGTTGCGACATCTCAGTGAGAACTGAGGGGGGAAATCTAAACAGCAAGTCGCAGCTCTTGAAGGACCCAACCGTAAGCTTTAAAAAAACACAGTGCAGATTTTCCTTTACTGCTCATGTGGTCCTTTGCTGTCACAGAGAGGCCCAGTGGGATCAGGAAAGGGGGGTGTCAGGCTTGTTTCTGAGGGGTGCCTGGAGGAAAGGTCCAGCTTTCCACAGTGGAGGAATCATAGAGTCATTCAGGTTGGAAAAGACCCTTGGGATCATCAAGGACAACCAGCAAGCCCACTCTACAAGGTCACCCTTAAACCAGATCCCCCCAACACCACATCTAAGAGACTTTTAAACTCATCCGGGGGTGGGGACTCAACCACCACCCTGAGCAGCCCTGTCCAGTGCCTGACCACTCTCTCCAGGAAGAACTTCTTCCTGATATCCAGTCTAACTCTCCCCTGTTGAAGCTTGAAGCCCTTCCCTCTGGTTGTCACTGATGACCTGTGAGAAGAGCCCAGCACCAACATCTCTACAGCATCCTTTCAGATAGTTGTAGGGAGTGATGAGATCTCCCCTCCTCATCTTCCTCAAACTAAACAGCCCCAAGTCTCTCAATCTCAAGAGATTTATTCTCCAGGCCCTTCCCAGATTCGTTGCCCTCCTCTACAGTTGCTCCAGCACCTCGATGTCTCACTTGTTCTGAGGTGCCCAAAACTGGACCCAGTACTCAAGATGGGGTCTCACCAGTGCTGAGTCCAGGGGGACAATCACCTCCCTACTCCTGCTGGACACACAAATTAAATGAAAAAATGTGGTTTGTGGGTTAATCCTGGGGGGTGTAGTTGACATCCAGCTTAATATGAGTTTCTTATCCAAGTCAGGATGCCATTGGCCTTCTTGGCCACCTGGGCAACCTGCTGGCTCATACTCATCCGCCTGCCAATTAGAACCCCCAGGTTCCTTTCTGCCAGACTGCTTTCCACCCGCCCTCCCCCCAGCCTGGTCAGTGGTATCTGCTGGTGGTGGTACCATGTGTGCCATGGATGCTCAGTGTCCTTGGTGGGCAGCAGCTCCGTTCCCCTAAGCCCCTCACGATGAAGACTTTGATAACAGCTTGGGAAGTGCAAACATGATGAGAATGGGCTCACAGACCTCCCCTTATCATCTCCTGTGGGTAATGAGGTCACAACTTCCCATCTGCAAAGGATATTTGGCTCACAGGACTATGGTATGTGGATGGGCAATGTGGCTGTGGTGAACAAAACCTCCTCGACAGCCTTCATCTAAATGAAATAAGTATTTGAAGATGGAATTATCATCAAGAGTGAGTTTCCGCGTGTAATTCAGGACTAACATCAGCTGGACCATTGCTGCTGCAAGGCCATAGAATCATAGAATCATTAGGGACCAGAAGGGACCTTAAAAGATCATCCAGTCCAATTCCCCCACCACAGCAGGATCATCTAGACCAAGGCACACAGGAACACATTCAGGCAAGTTTTAAATGTCTCCCCGCTAGGCAGCCCCTTCCAGGGCTCTGTCACTCTCACTGGGAAGAAGTTCCTTCTGATATTTATATGGAACCTCCTATGTTCCAGTTCACACCCAGTGGTCCTTGTCCTATCACCAGATGACACTGAGCAGAGCCTGGCTGCATCCTCCTGACACCCACTCCTCACATATTTATAGACATTAATTAAGTCACCCCCGAGTCTCCTCTTCCTGAAGCTCAAGAGACCCTGCTCCCTCAGCCTTTGCTCATAAGGGAGGTGCTCCACTTCCTTCACAATCTTCGCTGATGTACAACCCACGGTGGTTTAATCTCACATTTCCCCCTGATTTCCATCTCTCCCCAGGACTGACAGGGCACATGAGGCGAGCTGTGCCAGGGCTGCCTGCTGAGGAGGGCAGCCGTGAGCCTGGTGCCCTCACCCTGTGCTCCTCACCCACTTCTACCTCATAGCAGCTCAACTACATCCCTAGGAAATGGCTTTTGTTTCCCAAATGGACCCGTTCTTGTTGTAGTTTTGGAAGATCCTGGGCTCTGCTGTTGGTTTTTCATGCTGTTCCCTGCTCACTGAGGGGAGGATGCCCCAGCCCCTCACAAAGACCTTTCTGAGAATAATAGCTGCTACGCGATGATCTCAAAGGTCTCTTCCAGCCAAAGAGATTCTGGGACTCTGTGCAGCTGAGGAACTGTGAGCTGCCTCCTGGAGTGAGGCCAGCTGGGGACTAGTGTCCCTGTCCAGGACAGACAACAGCTTTCTGGGGCCAGGACTCTGCACAATTGCTTTGCGGTGCTGTGCAATGGCTCTGGCTTGATGGCAGTGAAGGGAATTATAGCACATTTTCCTTGGTGAAGCAGAAGGGATTGAGACACGAGGGGTCAAACTCCGGTGACGGAGCAGGGTCCTCGGATGTCGTAAGCTGCTGTAACTCAAGCCAGCAGAGCTGCGATGATTTACATCAGTGAAACATCTGGTCCAGGGTAAAGGTTTCAGCACCACGTGAAGCAAAAACAGCTTTCGTTAGGGACTTCTTATCACCAAGAACAACCCCAGGTACCAGTATAGGCTGGGGACTGACCTGTTGGAGAGCAGCACAGGACAAAGGGACCTGGGGGTCCTGGTGGACAGCAGGATGGCCAGGAGCCAGCAATTGGGCCCTTGTGGCCAAGAAGGCAAATGTCCTTCTTGGGGTGGATCAGAAGGGAGGTGGTTAGGAAATGCAGAGAGCCTCTCCTTCCCCTCCACTCTTCCTGACTCATCTGGAATCTTGTGCCCAGTTCTGGGTCCCTCAGTTCCAGAAGGACACAGAACTGCTGGAGAGAGTCCAGCGCAGAGCCATGAAGATGATGAAGGGAGTGGAATGTCTCCCTGATGAGGAAAGGCTGAGGGAGCTGGGTTTCTTGAGCTGGGAAAAAAGGAGAGTGAGGGGTGACCCCATGAATGTTGATCAATGTGTGAAGGAGGATGGAGCCAGGTTCTGCTCAGGGGCATCTAATGATAAGACAAGGGGCAATGGGTGTGAGTTGGAACGGAGGAGCCAAACTGAGGCAGCCAAACTAAGGCAGTGTGGTCTAGATGATCAGGTAGTGAGGTGGATTGTGAACTGACTCCAGGACAGAAGCCAGAGGGTAGTGGTCAGTGGGACAGAGTCTAATTGGAGGCCTGTATCTAGTGGAGTGCCCCAGCAGTCAGTGCTGGGACCAGTCCTTTTCAACCCATTCATTGATGACTTGGATGAGGGATTAGGATGCACTGTCAGCAAGTTTTCTGATGACACAAGGCTGGGTGGTGTCACCAATGCCCCTGCAGACTGTGCTGCCATTCAGCAAGACCTGGACAGGCTGGAGAGCTGGGCAGAGAGGAATTTAGTGAAGTGTAGCAAGGTTAAGTGTAGAGTCTTGCATCTGGGCAAGAACAACCCCAAGTAGCAGTATAGGCTGGGGACTGACCTGTTGGAGAGCAGTGTAGGAGAAAGGGACCTGGAGGTCCTAGTAGACAGGAGGATGGCCAGGAGCCAGCAGTGTGCTCTTGTTGGCCAAGAGGGCCAACAGCATCCTGGGGTGGATCAGAATGGGGGTGGTTAGCAAATCAAGAGATGTTCTCCTCCCCCTCTACTCTGCACTGGTGAGACCACACCTGGAGTATTGTGTCCAGTTCTGTGCACCTCAGTTCATGAGGGATGTGGAGTTGTTGAAGAGTGTCCAGCGTAGGGCAATGAAGATGATGAAGGAAGTGGAGCACCTCCTTTAAGAGGAGAGGCTGAGGGAGCTGGGTCACTTTAGCTTGGAGAAGAGGAGACCGAGGGGTGATATCATTAATGTCTACAAATATTTGAGGAGTGGGTGTCGGGAGTATAAAGCCAGGCTCTTCTCAATGTTGTCTAATGATAGGATGAGGGACAATGGTTGTAAGCTGGAACATAGAAGGTTCTACATAATTATGAGAAGGAACTTCTTCCCAGTGAGGGAGCACTGAGAGGGTCTGCCCAGGGAGGTTGTGGAGTCTCATTCACTGGAGATGTTTAAGACCTGCCTGGATGAGTTCCTGTGTGACTTGGTCTAGGTGGTCCTGCTGTGTCAGGGGGATTGAACTAGATGACCTTTCGAGGTCCCTTCCAATCCCCAGTGTTCTGTGATTCTGTGCGATTAAGGGGGAAACCAGTTCTGCAAGGGAAGACATGGAGACACAGAGAGGAAGACATAGAAATTGCTTGGCATTGATACCAGCGGCAGAAAAGGGATTCTTGTGGTCATTGGCTGTAACACCATGAAAGGACATTAAATCATACATGGTTAGAAGCCCCATAAATGGATGAGTTGGGCTTCTGCTTCACTAGGTTCCTTCTAAATCAAAAATGAAAGATTAATCTCTGGAGGGACCTTATAGTGACCTTCCAATACCTGAGGTGGACTATAAGAAGGCTGGGAAATGACTGTTCCCAAGGGCAGGGAATGATAGGACAAGGGGTCATGGTTTGAAGCTGGAAAAGGGCAGATTGAGGCTGGACATGATGAATAAGTTCTTGAATCTGAGGGTGGGGAGTCCCTGGAACAGGCTGCCCGGAGAGGTGCTGGAGGTCCCATCCCTGGAACTGTTCAAGATCAGGCTGGATGGGGCTCTGGGCAATCTGGTCTGGTGAGTGATGTCTCTGCTTGTTGTAAGAGGGTTGGACTAGATGACCTTTGGAGGTCCCTTCCAACCCAGCACATTCCACCATTCTGTATGTCCAGCAGAGCAGCAGGTCCCCACACTGGGGTGTGCGTCTTCACATTTCTTGTTGACTTGTTGTTATTGACTTGAGGTCCCTCATGGCTCTGCACACATCTGCAGGCACTCAGACTGGCAAACTGGACGGTTTCTTACCTGGAAGTGCTTCTGGTGGCTCTGTCTTGAGATCCAGGATGGGCTCAGAAGAAGACATAGGTTTTTTGGGGCTGTTCTCTGTTTCTGAAGGCTGAGGAACAGGCAGACTAAGCCAGGAGCTCCCTGAAAAAGAAATCAAGACCCAAAGGAGAAAAAATTTGCAAGACAAGAGATGACCAGGGAGTGGGAGAAGGGGCTCGAGCAGTGTGTGGTGGAGCCTTCTCAGGGAACAACTGCTGGGTGCAAAGCCCTCCAAGCAGCCATTGCTGCCCTTGCAGAGGGAGGGAGTGTTTGGCCAAGGTCACCTCACTAGGTCTGGAGCAAACGTGTTCTCCACCTTGCCATGGAAAGGGTGGAACGGAGTGCCCCAGGCTTTGAGGGACTAACGGCTGAGCAGCTTTCTGTGCCTCATGGCAGGGTAGAGCCTGGCATCTGGGTAGGAACAACCCCAGGTACGGCTATAGGCTGGGGACTGACCTGTTGTGGTGCAGCGGAGGAGAAAGGGACCTGGGGGACCTGGTGGACAGCAGGATGACCACGAGCCAAAAATGGGCCCTTGTGGCCAAGAAGGCCAATGGCATCCTGGGATGGATTAGAATTGGGGTGGTTACTAGGCTGAGAGAGGTTCTCTTCCCCTTTACTCTTCCCTGGTGGGACCACATCTGGAGTATTGTGCCCTGTTCTGGGCCCCTCAGTTCCAGAAGGACACAGAACTGCTGGAAAGAGTCCAGCGCAGAGCCACAGAGATGATGAAGGAAGTGGAGCATTTCCCTGATGAGGAAAGGCTGAGGGAGCTGAGGCTCTTGAGCTGGGAAAAAAGAGCCTGAGGGGTGAGTTACCCCATGAATTTTGATCAATATGTGAAGGATGGGTGTCAAGAGGATGGAGCCAGGCTCTGCTCAGTGGCATCTAATGGTAGGACAAGGGTCAATGGGATGAGCTGGAACAGAGGAGGGTCCACATCAATTTGAGAAGGAACTTCTTCACAGAGAGGATGATGGAAGGAGCTACTCAGGTAGGTTGTGGAGTCCCCTTCTCTGGAGATGTTTATGACCTGCCTGGCCATGTTCCTGTGTGACTGGATCTAGGTGATCCTGCTGTGGCAGGGGGATTGGACTGGATAATCTTTCGAGGTCCCTTCCATCTCTAACGTTCTGTGGTTCTGCAACCTGTCCTGTGGACAGCTTGGCCATGCTTGACCTCCACCATCTTGACCATCATAGGCCAGAAGAAGGTGGTGCCTCCAGGAGAGGGCAGCAGGCTCCATGCCTATTGCCATCATCGTTAATAGTGAGGTGTGATCTAGCTTCTGACTCTTGCCTCTGCTATAACCATAGCCTTGGCTTCCCACATCAATAATCTTCACACGGCAGCCCTGGCAAAGTCTCTGTGGTCAGTGTGTCTGTCAAGGTTTCTAACTAACAGCCCCAGAGGAGCTATTTTTGCACCTAGTTAAGCAGAGGGACTGTCTACAGTCCCAGAGTGAGATCTGGAGGGGGAAACCTGAGCCAAGCTCCACGCCACTGGGACCTTCTGGAGGCTCTGTGAGACAAATTGAGCAGAACACAACCAACCAGAACACAGGGCAGTGACCTGCTTAGCTGGCAGATGCATCCCCTCTCTCCTGTGGTTACAGATGCCCTTGAGCACAGGGCACAGCACAAGGGAACATGGTTTGGAATTGAGGTCCTGGCACCCAAGTGGAGGTGAAAAGGAGTTTTGATGACTCTAGAATTGCAGTGCTGAGGCTCCATCTGTGTGTTTTTGTGGCTGAAGTTCCCCAGGCACCTTCCAAGCTCCTGCCCAGCATCCAGGAGACCTTCACCAGGGTTTCTGCTGTCCTGCAGCTGCAGAAGGAGGCTGTGCAGGCTGCTGCTTATTAAAGATTTAAAAGGCAAGCTGTCAGCAGTGCTGCTAAAGATGAGCTTTTCCTCTTATAGCTCTATCCCTCTCTAACACTAATAGGATTAGGAGGAGGAGGAGGATGACGAGAAGCAGCGGCACGCTGACCAGTGAAGCGGGAGTATTTCCTCCCTGCAGAGGCTCTGCACATCTTGGGGGGTCTTCCCAGGAGTCTGCTCATCCTCCATCACCCCTCCTTGGGTCTCTGGGGTCTGGGGTGAAGCCCTTGGGCTCTGCAAGGGAGCAGAGAAACAGCAGAGAAAGCAGTGTCCCAGCCCCACCAAGGGAAGCAAAATCACCTCCCCTGCTTCTCCTGTGAGCTGGCAGAGGGGTCTGCGCTCTGTTCCACATCCCCCGCCAGAAAATAAACCCCACATGCACCCCCATTTTGTTTAAAATTGCAGCTGGGCAACAGCTGGAGGTTTCATTTTCAGCAGGGCTTTTCGGGATCGGAAGACTGGCTTTGGACCAGGCTGAAACAAACCGGTTCTCGTCCGTCTCCAAAAAAACCCCCAAACTGCTGGAATCAAGATCCCTGCCAGCATCACTCCTTGAACTCTTCAACTGTCTGTTTCAACGATGCATCTCGCCAAAAGAAGAACTCAGCCCCTCAAAAGGCATTTTGACTTGATGCAAATGGCTTGAGCATGTGATTTCCTCCCAGATTTGAGCAAAGCCAGATCAGCTTCATACGGTTGTTGACGCTGAATCGATGACAACGAGTGGATTGTTTCAGTGGTTTTGATTTCTGGCTCTGCCTCATATTTCACTGGCTTGTTCTCCCCTTTGGATAAATGAATTAAGTTTGTGGATCACTCCAGGCAATTGATGTTGAAGGACTCGGTATAAATAGTTCTGATTAATTGCCTGGAGCCAAAGGTGAGGCAGAAAACTGCACACTTTCTTCTCTTGGAGTACGTTGAGGGGGTTTTGCTTGCAAGGAGAAGGCAGGGAGGAGTAGCAAACCTCTAATCCCATGTTCCTGGAACCAGCCTTTGCAGTTCGTCCTCTAGCTTGGAGAAGAGGAGATTGAGGGGTGACCTCATTAATATCTATAAATATGTGAAAGGTGGGTGTCAGGAGGATGGAGCCAGGCTCTTCTCAATGGCATCTAATGATAGGACAAGGGGCAATGGGTGTGAGCTGGGACAGAAGAGGTTCCACATAAATATGAGAAGGGACTTCTTCCTAGTGAGGGTGATAGAGCACTGGAAGGGGCTGCCCAGTGGAGTTGTGGAGTTTCCTTCTTTGGAGATGTTTAAAGCTCAGTTGGACGTGTTCCTGTGCAACTAGGTGATCCTGCTGTGGCAGGGGAATTGGCCTAGATGATCTTTCAAGGTACCTTCCAATCCCTAGTTCTCTGTGATTCTGTCATTCTGTGGTATCTTCCATTCCACAGCACTGTTAGCTCATCTTTCTCATTAATTAGTGCAGGTTGTTCATCACCTCCAGCCTGGGGTTGGTCTGGAAATGACGGCCTCAGAACCATCAAATGGTGGTTAAAGTCATCGACATCCATCCCCTTCCCAAACGTGGGACATTGAGGTGGAATGGTGCTCTCTTGGTCATTACGGATTGGAAGGGACCTCAAAAGATCATCAAATCCAATCCCCCTGACACAGCAGGATCACCTAGACCAAGTCACACTGGAACACATCCAGGCAGATGCCCCCCCGGGCAGCCCCTTCCATGGGAGGAGAGTGAAGGGGTGGGGAGGAAAGCCAGGAAATTAACTCTGCGTTGGGATCAGCCAGAGCAGGGCTTGGGGCAATCTCTTGGAGGGGGACTTTCTACAAGGGAATCCAGTGCTAGGACAAGGGGGATGGTTTCAAGGGAAAATACATAAGATATAGGTTAGATCTGAGAAAGAAATTCCACTCTGTGAGGCTGCTGAGGCATTGGAAGAGGTTGCCCAGTGAGGCTGTGGCTGCTCCATCTCTGGAAGTGTTCAAGGCTGGGTTCAGTGGGGATCTGGGCAACCTGGTCTGCTCAGAGACGTCCCTGCCCATGGCAGGAGGTTGGAACTGGATGGTCTCTGAGGTCCTTTCCAACCCAGTCTTTGATTCTATAAACCCAGATCCTGCCTTTTCTATCCAGCAGGACTGGCTCAGGAGGAGGCAGTTGTCCATCAAGTACACATGTTTTGCTGGTCACCTGCCAATCTCTTTCCACAAGGAGGCAAAAGGCTCAGAAGCCCCCAGACAATAATTTCAGTGGTGCCATGAAGGTCAAATCCTCTAGATGCCTCTTTGCCCATCTTCAGTGGTACCTCACCCTCCCCCAGGCTTGCCCTAAAAGCAACCCTTGCGGTGCTTTTACCTGGCAGGCTGCAGTGCCTGGGCAGCTCCCCGGAGAGTTGGCCTTGCACAACGGGACCTAGAAACAAAGGAGAAGATGTGCGTCTGGTTCTCCGTTCCCCCACAACTGACGTCTGGTGGTCTCTCATACCACAAGCACTTCCGTTTGGGAGGGGATGCTATGAAACCAAGAAAGCACTGAGGTCCCATCCTGTGTAGAATGATTCCCTTGGATCATCATTTCCCTTGGATGTGAGGTTTCGCAGTGTGTGGTCTTCTTCTGCAATGGCTCTGTCCAGGTCCCCTGCTCTGCTCCTCCAGAGCTTCTCAAGCCTTTTTGGAGCAGAGAAGGAGTAGCTCAACTCTCTCTTGTGACTCCTGAGAGGGTCACAAGCCTGGGCATCACTACAACCACATCTCTGCTCATGGTTTTTCCACTTGCAGGAGCAACGGAGCTGCACTCTTGATCCTTGGAGGCTTGGAGGACAGTCCCCAGTTTTTGTCCCTGGAAGCCTGAGCTGGGCAAAGGTATAAACAGCCTATTTTCTGCTTGCAGGAGAGATGGGGAAAGTCTAGGCAGCCCCAAATGGTTGATTAATCCACCTTATTTTGTGTCAGAAGAACATGGGTTGACCAAGATGTCTCTCCCACCCCGAGACAAAAGTTTTCCCTAGAAACCCATTAACACAACACGAGATGCAGCTTAAAACTCCACTGAATGTTGAGATACTGTTCAGGAAGGAGGATTTAGGATATTTCAGTCTAACTCTGCTGAAGGAATCACATTCTCCACATCTCAAAAAGAAAGGGCTTTTTTCAGCACCATTTCCCACCCTTTGGGTTCTTTTTTGGCGGGGGGAGGGGGGTAAATTTGCCGCCAGTCTCAGAATCACAGAACCATCCTGGTTGGAAAGGACGTCCTAGATCACTGAGTCCAACCAGGCCCACAAGAACAAAAACACAAAATACCTGACTGCCTAAAGACCTGACTGATCGACAAACACAAACTAACCCCCTCCAAGCTGGACCCTATAGCCAAGCATGAAGCACCATGTCTACCCATCTCTTAAACCCCTTCAGGGATGGTGACTCAACCACCTCCCTGGGAACACCCAGTGTCTAACTACTCTTTCTGTCAAGAATGTCTTCCTAATATCCATTGCAGACCTCCACTGCCTCAACTTCAGACCATTTCCCCTGGTTCTGTCATTAGTTACTAAGGAGAAGAGGTCAACCTCCACCTCTCTACAGCCTCCTTTCAGGTAGTTGTAGAGGGCCATGAGGTCCCCCCTCAGCCACCCCTTCTCCAAATTAAACCTGCCCAGCTCCTTCAGCCTCTCCTCATACAGCTGGTTCTCTAAACCCCTCACAAGCTGGGTAGCTCTGCTCTGGACACCTTCCAGCATCTCAATGTCTTTCCTGTAACAAGGGGTCCAGAACTGACCCCAGAAATCACAAGGGCCGAGAACAAGAGCACCATAACTTCCCTTGTCCTGCTGGCCATCTTGGCCACCAGGGCATCCTGCTGGCTCATATTAAGCGGGATATCTACTGGCACCCCCAGGATTAACCCGAAACCCATATTTTTTTCATTTAATTTGTGTGTCCAGCAGGAGTAG
>VXBP01001191.1:0-58651 GCA_013400115.1 Rhinopomastus cyanomelas
GATTCTATGATTCTATGATTCTATGATCAATCAATAACATGAAATGCTGAGCCAGCAGAAGCTGAGCTTAACCCTTGACAGACATGAAGTGCCACGAAGGAGAAAAAGCACGTGGGGGCATGTCTGCCCTGCTGAACAAGCCTCTTTTCAGAAACAGCCTAAAGAAAACAGACTGTACCCTACACATGCAGACCTGTGTCGGAAAGAGCTTAGACATTACCATAAGCATAAACTGCATAAAAAAAAGCTTGAGAAAATTTAAATATTAAAACTACTACTAAAATGTGCATGAAATATTGACAAAGAGTATTTAATGACTTTTAACATTTTATTTAAAATCACCTAGAAAAAACTTAGTATTTAGCAACTCAGTACAAGGAGACTAGAATAAAACACCTTTGACTATTTCGTTCCAGCAGACATAAGTGACTTCAAAATGTTTCAAAGCAATAATTTGGGGCCAAACTGATTAGCAGATATGTATATGGATGTGGAGCTTCTGGAGAGAGTTCAGCGTAGGGCAACAAAGATGATAAGGGAGGTGGAACACCTCCCTTATGAGGAGAGGCTGAGGGAGCTGGGTCTCTTTAGCTTGGAGAAGAGGAGACTGAGGGGTGACCTCATTAATGTCTACAAATATTTGAGGGGTGGGTGTCAGGACGATGGCACTGGGCTGTTCTCGGTGTCATGTAGTGATAGGACAAGGGGCAATGGTTGTAAGCTGGAACATAGGAGGTTCCACATCAACCTGAGAAGGAACTTCTTCACGGTGAGGGTGACGGAGCACTGGAACAGGCTGCCCAGGGGGGTTGTGGAGTCTCCTTCTCTGGAGATGTTCAAGACCCGACTGGACATAACAAACCCTAACTATTTTGAATAGCAAGGAGCCCAAGAAGTTATTTCATTCCAGTGTTTATTGTCTGTGTTGCCTTGAGTTTGAAATTTGGTTTGTTCAGGACATCCTGACACTGATTGTTTTATTTTTTTCTTTCTGAAGTGGCCTGTTTTGGCAACAGAGAACAAAGAACAGATGGTGCCTACGCGGGCAATGATGCGTACAGATGAAATACAGGGGGAAGAATGAATATTAGGAGCATCTGTATCAAATTTGTGTTCACAGATGACACCCATGAATGGCATATACTGTTAATTCTGTTTTATCAGATTAAAAAATAATTCAGTGGCCGAGGAGACTCTTGACTTTTCAGATCCAGGAAGGTCAAACTACTAATTAAAGCAGCAGGCTGACTGTGAAGACTTGGTGAGTTAATGGTTGTATCTGGCTGATTGTGTGACCATAAGCAACTTTCTGAATTCTTGGGTAAAAGAGCACATACTTAATGTGCATAATAATGCCTCTAATATTAAGGAATGGCTGGCTCAATTTATTATTGCTCCCAGAGATCTCAAAAGTTGCAGAAAGTATTATTTTAGTTTTAATCTGCACATTTTAAATATTTTGATTAGATGTTTTTCAACTACTACTGGAAAGGAGGTTCCAGAGAGGTGGCAGTTGATCTCTTCTGCCAAGTAACAAGCAATAGGACAAGATGAAACACACTCAAGTTGCTCCAGGGGAAGTTTAGATTCGACATTAGGAAAAACTTCTTCATGGAAAGGGTTCTCAGGCCTTGGAGCAGGCTGCCCAGAAAGGGAGTTGAATTGTCATCCCTAGATGAATCCAAAAGTCATGGAGATCTGGACTTTAGGGACAGGGCCTAGCAATGGATTTGGTATAGTTAGGTTAATGTTTGGAGTCAATACTTGTGAGGGTATTTTTCAGTCCGGATGATTCTATGATTTGGGCTTATTAACATTTTTTTGAGACAGAAGACCTTGCTGTTTTGGTTTTTTTGTGTTTGTTTCTTCTGAAGAATATAGAATCGTAGAATCATAGAATCATAACTGATCGGAAGGGACCTCGAAAGATCATCCAGTCCAATCCACCTGCAACAGCAGGATCACCTAGACCAAGTCACACAGTTCTTCTGACCCTGTTTTGAACATCTTTCCAGCATGCTGACACATAGAAGTTACAGACCCAGGCCTTGACACAAGTATTTCACTTGTGTTACAGAATCACAGAACTGTTGATCAAACTCTGCGCTCATCCAGGCCAGCTCAGGGCCTAACCACCACAGTGGCCAGACCAGGGCACTAATGGCCACACTCAGTCTGTCCTTCAACACCTCCAGCGATGGGGACTCCACCACTGCTCTGGGCAGTCCATTCCAGGGTCTGATCACCCTTTCCATGAGGAAGGGCTTCCTAACATCCAAACTAACCCTCCCCTGGCAGCTCCAGGCCTGGCCCTCTCGTCCTGTTCCTGGTTGCCTGGGAGAAGAGCTCAACTCCCACCTGACTACAACCTCCCTTCAGGGAGTTGGAGAGAGGTAGAATGGCCCCCCGAGTCTCCTCTTCTCCAGGCTAAAGACCCCCAGCTCCCTCAGCCTCTCCTCATTAGATTTTCCCTCTAGTCCTTTCCCCAGCCTCATTGCTCCTCTGAACCTGCTTCAGGCCCTTAATCTCCTTCTTGAAGTGGGGGCCCAGCACTGCCTCCAGTACTCGAGGGGAGGCCTCACCAGCACCCAGTGCAGGGGGAGTCCCGCTGGCCACACTATTGCTGATACAAGCCAGGATGCCATTGCCCTTCCAGCCCATCTAGGCACAATATGTACAAAAGTAGCAACATCTAATGGCACCTTCTGGATCGTCCATCAAAGTCTACACATCAAAGTATCTCATCTGCCCCATCACCTCCACTTTGCTCTTGCAGCTCATGCTCGGCTGGTCATCACACTGCATAAGCATGAGGCACATTGCTCCAGAATATGGATCTCTTCTTGTAGTTTCATATTGTACCCACTTCCTTCATTTGCAAATGTAGGTGATCCTTTTCTCCATGCCCTTGTGGAGAAGAACAGTCCTAGCTGTGTATTTTTGTAGTTTACTTCTTTGCTGTCTGCCTACAAAGAACATGGGCAAACAAGAGATTTTAGAGCAGGAAAAAAAGCATTAAAAGGATAAACCAGTGCACAGGGTACCACGGATGCTTAAAAAGGCAAATGCTGAGGCTGTTGGTCAGGAGATCGGATGTATCCAAGCACACCAATTATACATCCTCTCAAGGTGCCTAGCACAGGCACTACATTGTTAATGAGTAGCTGCTCTCAGGACCTGCACAGGATGGGAACAGAAGAGTCAAATCCAAGCTAAAGGATGGACTGAATTTCGGTGTCAATCCCTTCTGGCTGAGGCCTTTGTTCCAAGCTCCTGTCACATTCTGATTGATCAGAGGTGGGAAAAGGAGCGACTCAGGTTCGCGGACTCACATAGGTCAGATAAAAGAGACTGACACCAGAGCTTCACAGAGAAGTTGAGTTTACTGAAGTTCACAGAGACCAGGTTGGAAGGGACCCCAAGAGTCATTGAGTCCATCCCGATGCCATCCTAGATGTAATCCTCAAAGAGTAGAGAGAGGGGGAAGCAGGGAAAGCAGAGAGCGGTTAGATCAGCACCCTGGAAGGCAGCGGTACTCGGCAGGGTCCGCTTGCCCTCGCTCCTCAGCTCCGCAGCTTCTCAGCGCTTCAGGCGGTCTCCTAGTGGGTCTCTTGGCGAAGCTGGCTCCGTGGCTGGGGGTGGTAGTGATGGGGTGGTCAGCTGTGGCTGACTCTGTTTGAGTCCCTGGTTCGATTTCTGATAAACACCCGGGTGCCCAGAGCCCGGCAGCCCCATATCCCCTCGGTTCACTCAGACACACGGGGCTGCGGCCCTCAGCTTGCCCCCGGGACTGAGCGCTCCACTCCGCCCTGCCCTGCCCTCCCCGGCGCGGAGGGGCCGCGGGAGCCTGTCGCTTATTGGCTGCTGCCGCCCAGACCTGCCTCCTGCGACGCGGGGGCTGCGCGGCAGCGCGGCGTAAACAGCGCGGCGGAGCAGCTACTGCCCGTCCTGCTCCTTCCAGGCCTTCGGCTCGGCCCGGGCCAGTGTGCCGTGCCGTGCGGGAAGGAAGGAGACAAGGGGCGAGGCTGGCGGCGCTTCGCGGTCCCGGGGGGTGACGCCGCGGCCCAGCGCGGCTGGTGCCCAACTCCAAGGGCCCACGGCGGGCAGCGCTTGGCAGCTCACGGTCGGGCCGGCGGCGGCAACCGAGCGGCGGCGGAGTCCGGTCGGTCGGTGAAGATGGCGACCCCGGGCATGGGCTGGCAGCAGCCGCAGCACGGCTACAGCGGCGGCTCGGCGCCCGCAGCGGGGAAGCTCGGCCCCGGAGCGGCGGAGCACAGCCCCGAGCTGCACTTCAAGATGAGCAAGAAGATCGCCCAGCTGACCAAGGTGAGAGCCCTGCTCCCCGCGCCCTTCTCCTGCTCCCCGCGCACTTCCCCTGCCCCGTGCGCTCTGCCAACACCCGGCACGGCGGCGACTGCCGGGGGCCTCTGGGGGAGGCGGATGTGGTGGGTAGCCCGAGGACAGCGGTTAATAGCCCCAGGGTCGGGGTGAGTAGCCTGAGCGCCGGATTTGGTAGCCCTGCGGTCGGGGTGGGTAGCCTTTTGCTGCCCAAGGCCGAGCCTAGGAGCCGCCAGATGACCCGGGGAGCGAGAGACCGGGCGCTGCCGGGAGCCGCCGCAGTCCCGCTGCCCCTGAGCCTTCCCGGCACACCGCAGCCAGCTACCGGGCTGTGCGGAAGGCTGCTGGGCTGGCTTTTCTGTTCCGTCTGTGATGAGCCTTTCTGAACAGAGATTCGGTGGTGCTCGGCTCCTGCAGGAGCCAAGTGATGATGTTTAACGTGTGTGATGAAGTGTGCAAATATCTTCGCTCTGCGCTGGGAGATGGGTTTTGTTTTGTCGTCCCCAGTGTAGAAAAATACCACACATTTTTTTAAAGGCTGGAGTCAGATGTGTTTTACAGTCGTATTGGTATTAATGCCAGTAGGCCTCATGTTTCAGATGTGGCTGGATCTGTGATTTACTTAGAATAACTCACTAAAAACCACTGGTGCTGTAATCCCTTGTGTATGATGCTTAAGCCATAGGCCAGCGTCGTTGTGTAGGAAATGAAAGGCAGATTATCTTCAGTAAAGACAAAGCAGAATAATTTCTGATAAGACTTCCAGAGCAAAAAACATTTGAAGGTAATTTAGAAGTGCAGTGGCAATGGCTGGAATTCTTCAGATAATACTGGAATGGATAAAGGTGACTTTTTTTGGAGCTCAGTATGAAGAGGAGACTGCTGACAGCCTTGCAGTGGAGATGGTTAGAGTTTATGTAAAGCTGATGCACCATCAACCAATTAAAATAGTGCTTATCATGGCACACTGCCTTCGTGCTTTGGCACACTGGTGACTGAGGGGCATTTTGTCTCGTCTTTGAGCCTGGAGTCAATTATCTCAGTATCAGTGGAACTGAAATTGTGGTTTTGCAAGAGAAAAGCTGAATTAAACTGCTTTTGCCTAAAAATGCTGAATTAAAATATTAAAACTATTACTTGTGCTCCCTGGAAGATGGAGAAAGCGCTGGGAGAACACAGATGCATTTTAGACTTCAGTTGTGCAAAGTAAGACTTTCAAAGAATGAGTTTGGTTTGTGTGTGTGTGTCCTTTGAAACACTTCCCTTCTCTAAGAATTTAGCCCTGCAGTTTGGAGTTGGCTGCAGGAGTGTTCCACTTGGAGAGTGAAATCATCACTCTACACTCCTGAGTTCCATATCCCTGGACACCTGCCCCATGTGCTTTGTTATTCCATATATTGAGGTGGATGTGAGTTAAAGAAGGATTTAAGTGCATGTTGTTTGGATATTTTGACTTTCTGTTTTGGAAAACATGAAGAGGGTGAAAGTAAATAAGTAAATTCGGGGAGTTTTATCATCCACAGTAGAGTTCTGAAATCCTGGAAATTGTGTCACTGTCAATCCTGCCAAACCATTAGGAGTAGGGCAGATAAAATCTATGGATTGTCCTCTGCCTGTGTGTTTAAAACAACTGTAAACCAGCCTTGTGTTTGTACGTGGAGTGTACATGTGAACTGGGTTTTGTCAAGACTGGAGTAATCCACTTGTTACCCAGTGACTTGGAGATTCTCAATGCTTAGTTTGTGAGTTTGTGTCCTTTGTTCAATTTAGGAGGAGAAAACTTGGGAAATTAGTTTATCTTTGTACTGATGGAGGGTCTGGACAACGGGAATTTTAGATGCAAACCAAGGTGTGTAATAAAAATACTTCTGATTTTATTGTCGCAGTAGGTGCAAGAGAAGTTTAATGATTAAGATGAGAAGTATTTGTAGCATTTGGTGTAGGTAGGGGTGCAAATGTTGACAGTTAAGAGGGCTCAAGTGCTAATTTCTGTTTGTTTCTTGTCCCCAGAAAGGGAGATGTAAAAAACTTTCTCTGGGTAAATGAGGATCTGAACTTTCCAATCTGATAGTAACTGAAGAAGGCTGCAGAAATTAATCCTCGATAAAGGATTCAACTTATAGGGAGACATTTAAACACAATAAGGCATTTCTATAAGGCAGAGTTCACTGTCAGAGTTAAAAATAGATTTTTATTTATTACTGAAATCTATTTATTAAATAAATAAAATTGTAAACGAGCTGATGCAAAAAAGATATTTGGATGTTTCTGTGAAGGTCTTTTGACTAAATTGAGCTGCTCTGGCTTTGTCAAATTCTAAGCACTTAGGTGTACAGAATCCTATGCACTTAAGTGTATAGAATTCCTCTTTGGTAATTTAGGAACTTCTTAGTAAAAGTATTTTTATGTAAATGCACTTCTCACACAGCTTCCAGCGGTTTTCCCAATATATTTATTTTTTGTCTTCCAGCTCCTCTCTAGGACTGCCTTAAGGATATGTTAAGTCTCTTGTTGGATTTAGAGCTGGTGCTTTACCATGTCCAAACAAACCCACCCATACAGCATAGTAAAAGGAAATCTGAATGTGCATGGGGCATTGCCAGAGGGGTTCACATAGTGAAGATACCCAGACAGCTTCTGACAAAAAAACCCTGACTCAGTATTTTATTTTTGCCTGTCCTTGCACAGTTTACACTACAAGTTGTGAGTAGCTGCAGAAGGAAGTGCTTTCCCCACAGAAGATGCAGGTCACTCCTGAACTAACTGTACAGTTGCAGAATTAGGGTTCATCTGTTGTGTTTCTGCATTGCTTAGAGATGCTAACATCCTATGATCAGATGTTTCAGTCAAAGCAATACAGAAGCACAAAGAGGACAGTGACATTTGTTTAAGGACAGGATTTAATCAGTAATTCAGAGTGAGGCAAAACAAGATGCACATTCAAAATGCTTCTGAGATGCTGAACTATAGTTTTAATTCTGGGTGGGGGGAAAGACTTACCTGAACTTTAATTATGCTTAATTGACAGGGAAGGATAAAGCGAGCGGTTAAAAATGCAGCTTTCAAAAATAAGATGATACTCCATCTCATGGTTAAAGACTGCAGTAAATTTTACCTGAAGCAATTTAAGGTTTTTCCTCTTCAGTGTAAGCACTTTGTTTTAGGCATTTTGAAAGGTCTACGTAGCACTTTGGGGATAAAGGAGCATCTGACACAAAGATTAAAGTCAACAAGAGGCAAACTGCGATTATGAGATTGCATCTATGTGTTTGCACGGCTGGAGTGCTAATGCAGCACTGAATTATGCCCACTGCAGATGAAAATAAGCATCTATATTTCATCAGTTTGCATAAGACAACTAGAATGAAACACAAAGAGCAAGTTGTGCTGTGCTGACATGAGTAGGTGAGAATGGCATTAGTTCTTAGAGTTGACAGTAGAGCACAAGTTCAGGTGGATTTGGTTTTTCTTTTCCTTTTTGTGCTATAGTTTGTTGGCTTGAACCTTTGTGGTTGAAGAATCCATATCCTAAATGTGTCTGCAAAGTCTGAGTGAGCTTTGTGACCTCAGCACAAATCTTTGACTTTCATGGACTGACTGCTGGGATAATGCAATGAGAATCTTCATCACTGATTTGGCTGCGTGGTATTAGCTGCAGAAGTTTTACATTAATTGGAGGAAGAGTGTGTAGATGCAGTGCAGATGATACATAGCCTACAGAGGTCACCTTTATCTAGTAATAAGAAAAACATCACAACTCCAGTATTTTACCTTGGTTCATGCTTAGATAGTTCACTTCTGGAAAGGTTCCAGAAAGCTAGTTCAAAGGCTGACACAACAGAGTCATCCAAGGAGCATCCTACTTCAGTAAACAAGAATCTGGGACTCCTGAGACCAGATTTCTCTTCTCAACTCTGCCATCAGCTTGTTGTTAAACTGCTTTTTTAAAACTATTTTTTAGTTATTTAAACTTCATCTTTGTTTTCCTGTGTTAGAGAGCAACTACTTAGTAGAAGTTAATGTAGTAGTTGACCCAGTACGTTGCTTGGGAATGTAGATAGTAAACTCGTTTCAAAGAAAAAAGACCAGATTTCATGCTCTTTAGTTCATATCTGTATGTTTCTTATTGTGTGAGATGGTGCAAGGTCTCCCTATTCTCCCTCACCTCAGAGGTCCCCCCACGCAGGATCCAATGCTGTGGTAGTGAGAGCTATAGGGTTTGACTTGCCTTAATAATTCTTACCAAACTCTTTCCAGTGCAACTTTGTTTGGAGGTGTTCCACCTCAGGAAATGAAGCGACTAAAGGTCTTGCAGAAAGTTTCATTGTGCACAGACCTATAATAAAATTTTAAAGAAGACCCTTTAAAAATACGGAAGGAATGAGACTTTCCAAACCCCTGCTTTGATGTTAGCCGTCATCGTGGAGCAGTTGATCATCGTGGAGCATCGTTGATGCCAGTAACAGTTTTGTAAAAACTTGGGGTTTCTGTTTTTATGCAGCCTTATGTTGCCCCTCCAGGGTGTGTTAACATTGACAGGAGGCCAGGATTTGCTGGCAGTTCCAGAACTGCATGAAAGCCCGAGACTTGGAAGTGGGTGTGATTTAAGTGCGTAATTGAATGTCAGAATTTTTGTGACTCCTGACTGCTAGTGTGGGAATCAATGTTATGTTTCACTATATAAAAACAGTGTTCAAAGATTAAAGGGTAAGAAAATGTAATATTAGTCCATTCTTGTTCATTTCCTTAGAGATAGTTAATTTTGGCTTATGGTAATTAATTCAAAGTAGCTGATGTAAGCCCTTTAAGGGAGAGACTGAAGATAGGAACTGAGAAGGCTTGAGAGACAATTTTCCTGAAGCAAGTGTCTTAAGATCACAGCATGTCAGAGGTTGGAGGGGACCTCTAGAGATCATTTAGTCCAACCCTCCTGCCAGAGCAGGATCTCCTAGGACAGTTCACACAGGAACATCCAGGAGAGTTTTGAAAGTCCCCAGAGCAAGAGACTCCACAGCCTCTCTGGGCAGCTCTGGCACTCTCACAGGAAAGGAGTTTCTCCTCATGTTGGGGTGGAACATAGAATCATAGAACCATTACGGATTGGAAGGGACCTTGAAAGATCATCTAGTCCAATCCCCCTGCAACAGCAGGATCACCTGGACCAAGTCACACAGGAACACATCCAGGTGGGCCTTGAACATCTCCAGTGAAGGAGACTCCACAACCACCCTGGGCAACCTGTTCCAGTGCTCTGTCACAGCCCTCACTGGGAAGAAGTTCCTTCTCAGGTTGATGTGGAACCTTCTATGTTCCAGCTCACACCCATTGCCCCTCGTCCTATCACTACATGACACTGAGAAGAGCCCAGCTCCATCCTCCTGACACCCACCCCTCAAATATTTGTAGACATTAGTGAGGTCACCCCTCAGTCTCCTCTTTTCCAAGCTAAAGAGACCCAGCTCCCTCAGCCTCTACTCATAAGGGAGGTGCTCCACCTCCTTCATCCTGTGTTCTAGCTTATCTCTGTTACTCCTTGTCCTGCTACTGCGCACCACAGCAAAGAGACTATCCCCTTCCTCTTGACACCCACCCCTCAGATATTTATAGACATTAATCAGATTTCTCTCAGCCTTCTCTTCTCCAGACTAAACAGCCCCAGTTCTCTCAGCCTTTCCTCGTAAGGGAAAATGTTCAAGTCCCTTAATCATCCTGGTAGCCTTCCATTGGACTCTT
This sequence comes from Rhinopomastus cyanomelas, assembly GCA_013400115.1. Lineage (NCBI taxonomy): Eukaryota > Metazoa > Chordata > Aves > Bucerotiformes > Rhinopomastidae > Rhinopomastus > Rhinopomastus cyanomelas. The sequence continues at coordinate 10,072 of VXBP01001191.1, forward strand.
TCCTGTCTCTCTTGAATTGGGGAGCCCAAACTGGACACAGTTCTCCAGATGTGAAGATTTTTCTTTTTTAATCATGCTAGCATAGTCTCTCCATCTTCCCTCTCTGCTTCTGTCCATGCGGTGTTCTGAGCATGTCTTTGTTCTGTGGTAGCGTGGCCTTGGCAAGGATAGTCACAAAAGAGGAGTTTTCAGTACCCATGCGGGAATAAAGACAAGGATGTGACTGACTGAAAACAGCATGTCTTTCATACAATTTGATGTGGTTCAGAGAAAGCAAGTAAAGCTTTCATAGTCTCAAAATCCTCTTCAGACATTAGATAAAATCAGCATTTATTGTCTCAGTCTGAATGCTTGCTAGTTGGAGCACTTGGAAGCCACGGATGCTTCAAAGCAATTCTAATTTCGACCCAAAGAGGCCTTTCTTGCCTTCCATGTTTTGAAGGACAGAGTTTTGAGTTTTAGTTAATATGCTCTATCAGTCAAAGAGCTGGGATCATAAACCGAACCCCCAAAAAACTCCAGACAAGTAACCCCACAAAGTTAACAGTCCTGACATGAAATTCTTATTAATGCTGTTACTCCCAATCAGGACTAGTCAAAATCGTGAATTCTGCTTCTGTGATGAAGAGCTCAGGACCATGGTCTCAAAGAGTTCGTTCTTTCTTTACCACTGCACATCTATAGAGTGAGATGCAGAGGTGCTATATGGAACTAATATGGGTCTATTTTAGAGCTTAGTGTGAATTAGATACAAGATATGAACACAGCCTGGGAGAGGACACACTTGAGAGTAGCAATGTGGAGAAACACCTGGGAGTATTGGTGAACCAGAAGCAGGCCATGAGCCACCAGTGTACAGTTGCAGCCCAGAAGGCCAACTGCATCCTGGGCTGCCTTAAAAGGAAGTGTGGCCAGCAGATCAAGAGAGGTGATTCTGGCCATCTGCTCTGCCCTGGTGAGACCTAACCTGGAGTCCTGTGTCCCGCTCTGGAGCCTCCAACACAAGCAGGATATGGAGCGGTTGGAGCGAGTCCAAAGGAGGCCACAAAAATACTCAAGACAGTTGGAGTCCCTCTCTTACCATGGAATAGAATCATAGAATCATCATGGCTGGAAAGGTCCTCCAGGGTCATCAAGTCAACCCTCATCCCAGCATCTCCCTAACCTCCAGACCATGGCGTCAAGTGCTCTAGCTACTCGATTTTTAAATGTCTCCACAGATGGTGATGCCACCACCTCCATGGGCAGCTGTTCCAGTGCCCAACCACTCTCTCAGGAAAGAACTTCTTCCTAAGATTCCATCTAAACTTCCTGTGATGCAACTTGAGGCCATTTCCCCTCATCCTGTCATTAGTAATTTGGGAGAAGAGACCAGCACCAGCCTTGCTACAACTTCCTTTTAGGTAGTTGTAGAGAGCAGTGAGGTCTCCTCTCAGCCTCCTCTTCTGTAGACTACCTCCAGTTCCCTCAGCCGCTCTTCACGGGGCATGTTTTCCAGACCTAATGAAGACAGGCTGGGGGAGTTGAGGTTGTTCAGCCTGAGGAAGAGAAGGCTTTGGGAGGACCTCATAGTGGCCTTCCAGTACCTGAAGGGGGCCACAGGAAAGGGACTTTTTACAAGGTCAGGGGGTGAGAGGACAAGGGGTAATTCTTTCGAACTGAAAGAGATTTATGTTGGAGAGTAGGAAGAAGTTCTTTAGTAGTAGCAAGACACTGGAACTGGTTGCCCAGAGCTGTGGAAGCTCCATCCCTGGAAGTGTTCAAGACCAGGTTGGGTGGGGCTCTGGGAAACCTGATCTAGTGGGAGGTGTCCCTGCCCGTGCAGTGGGGTTGGAACTCAATGATCTTTAATCCCTTCCAACTTTAAGCTTTCTATGATTCTGTGATGCAATGACTATAAAGTCTTTTGTCACAAGACAGCAAGAATAAAGTAGGACAAGAGTGAAATTCTTAACATTGAGAAGAATTCTCAAAATTCCTCTGCTGCAGAGTCTTAACAGTTGACTACCAACTTGGAGTTCTTCTCAGACCCGTGCCAGGGTAATGTTCTGAAGATGCTTGCTGTATGTATGTGCAACTCAAAGTGTGACGTTGTTGAAACTTGGTCTGATCACGCATTCACAGAAGTTACTAGTCTCAGGTGTCTCTTAGCTTCTCTGAAGACTGTTTCTGTGGGGTTTTATTCTTCCTTCACATTTTAGAACATTCAAGAAAATTAAGAGACAAATTAGGGGAGAGGATGTGAGATGAGTGTGAGATGATGCCTAGAGACATGGTTTAGTGATTGAGTTGTCAGTTTTAGTTTTACAGTTGTACTTGGTGATCTTGAAGGTCTTTTCAATTTAAATGATTCTGTGATTCTTTAGCTATTCCAGGTGAGACTGCACAAGGCTCTGGGCAAACTGATCAAGTGGAGGATGTCCCTGCTCACTGCAGTGGGGGTTGGACTAGATGACCTTTGGAGGTCCCTTCCAAGTCTGTGGTTCTATGATTCTGTGTTTTCTCTTGCTGATGCTTGTTCTTAGAATTACAAGAGGCTGGGAATCTGTTGCACGTTCTCGTTCTGATATGCTCTTCAGCTATTAAATCTGTGACATCAGCACCATAGGTGCATCTAAAGAAAATTTGAAAGATGAATTTTTTTTACTAAGTTCATTATTATCGACATGTTAAAATTTAACAAAATAAATGAGAAATAATGTCCAGGCTGCAAATGAATCCTGATCCTGCGACATCCATGAAGTTTAGATTCTGTCACCCTTCATCTATTTTATGTATGATGTTATAAACCATGTGGAAAAAAGTTAGAAACTTAATTTGAGTTTCGATTTTGCTTTACTGTTGTTGCAGCTTTCAGATAGGTACTGCATTACAAAAAGAGGCTTTTGCTATGATAGTGGTTTAGTGCTGATTCAGAGTTAAGAACATAGTGCTGGACTGCTTTCCTCCAAATGAAGAAGCTGTAAACAGGGGAGTCTCTTGGGTATATGTGAAAGGGCAAATCAGTAGTTGGACTGTATGTAATTGTACTGGGTATTTACATATCGAGTCCATCTCTCTAGTCCGCCTGTTTCAGGGATCCCCCACCCTCAGATTCAAGAACTTTTTCATCATGTCCAGCCTCAGTCACCCTTTTCCAGCTTCTTCCCCCATCCTATTGTTCCCTGCCCTTGGGAACAGGTCTTCCCCAGTTTCAAGATGACGAGTCTTACCACTTCTTCAGAAAAAGTCAGATTACAATTTAATCTTAGTCACAGTGATTCTGTGCTTTCTACAAACACAGTCAAACTGTATTTAATACCAGCATTGCTTTGTATTTGGATATTTAGGTATTGTCATGCAACTTCTTGGACACACAAGCTTTATTTTTCCATGTCTAGCAGTACAGTTAGAAGTATATTGCATCTGTCATGTATAGAAATGCTGTTGGTCCTAAGTCATTATGTTGTTGCAGTAACTTCCAGGCCTCAGTAGCTTCTAACCACTGAAATCCTGGCTCCAGGATAGAATTCAGAGAGTAGTGGTCAAAGGGACAGAGTCTAGTTGGAGGCCTGTATCTAGTGGAGTGCCCCAGGGGTCGGTGCTGCGACCAGTACTATTCAATCTGTTCCTTGATGAGAGATTAGGGTGCACTGTCAGCAAGTTTGCTGATGACACAAAGCTGGGTGGTGTCGCCGACACCCCAGCAGACTGTGCTGCCATTCAGCGAGATCTGGACAGGCTGCAGAGCTGGGCAGGGAGAAATCTAATGAAGTTCAACAAGTGTAAGTGTAGAGTCTTGCACTGGGGCAAGAACAACCCCAGGTACCAGTACAGGCTGGGGACTGACCTGTTGGAGAGCAGCATAGGAGAAAGTGACATGGGGTCCTGTTGGCCAGCAGGATGACCATGAGCCAGCAATGTGCTCTTGTGGCCAAGAGGGCCAACAGCATTCTGAGGTGGATCAGAAGTGGGGTGGTTAGCAGATCAAGAGAGGTTCTTCTATCCCTCTGCTGTGCCCTGGTGAGACCACATCTAAAGTATTGTGTCCAGTTCTGGGCCCCTCAGTTCAAGAGGGATGTGGAGCTGCTGGAGCGTGTCCTGTACAGGGCAACAAGGATGATGAAGGAAGTGGAACACCTCCCATATGAGGACAGGCTGAGAGAACTGGGTCTCTTTTGCTGGGAAAAGAGAAGACTGAGGGGTGACCTCATCAATAAATATTCTCAGTGTCATGTAGTGATAGGACGAGGGGCAATGGGTGTAAGCTGGAACATAGGAGGTTCCACATCAGTGTGAGAAGGAACTTCTTCCCAGTGAGGGTGACGGAGCACTGGAACAGACTGCCCAGGGTGGTTGTGGAGTCTCCTTCACTGGAGATGTTTAAGACCTGCCTGGATGTGTTCCTGTGTGACTTGGTCTAGGTGATCCTGCTGTGTCAGGGGGGTTGGACTAGCTGATCTTTCGAGGTTCCTTCCAATCCCTAATGATTCTATGATTCTATGAAATACTTTCAATATCTCATTCTCTAAACTCGGGATTTGAGTCATAGAATCATAGATAGGTTTAGCATGGAAGGCACCTCAAAAATCATCTAGTTCCAACCTCTCTGTCATGGCCAGCGACTCCTCTCATCCGACCAAGTTGTCCAGAGCCCCACCCAACCTGGTCTTGAACACTTCCAGGGTTAGAACAGCCATGACCTCCCTGGGCAACCTATTGCAGTGCCTCAGCACCCTCACAGGGAGGAATTTCTTCCTAAAATCTGATCTAAATTTCTAAATCTCTTTCAGCTTGAACCTATCCCACTTGTCCTATCACTAGAGACCCTCATAAAATGTCCCACTCCGGCATTCCTGTAACCTCCTCAAGGTAGTTGAAGCTGCTATAAGGTCCCATTGGAGTCTTCTCCACTCCAGACTGAACAGCCCCCATTCCCTCAGTCTGTGCCCATAGCAGAGGGGCTCCAGTCCTCTGGTCATCCCTGTGGCCTCCATAGGATTTGCTGCAACAGCTCCATGTCCTTCTGAAATTGAGGCCTCCAAAGACAGATGCAGGTTTCCAGGTGAGGTCTCACAAGAGAAAAGGAAGAGAATTGCCTCCCTTCCCTTTGGTGACAGTACTTTGGATCCACCGCAGGACAAGGTTGGACTTCTGGGCTGCCCTCACAAACTGCTGGCTCAGGTTGAGCTTCTCATCTACCAACAGCCCCAAGTCCTTCTCAATGCTGCTCTCAATCCACTCACCTCCCAGCATAAATTTGTGCCTGGTATTGCCCTGATTCAGTTGTAGGACTTTGCATCTGGACTTGTTGAACCTCACACAGTTTGCACAGGCTCAGTTCTCAAGCCTGTCCGGGTCCCTCTGAATGTCTGCCCTTCCCTCCAGCCTGTTGACCACCCCACACAGCTTGGTGTCACCGGCAGACTTGCTGAGAGTGCGCTCAGTGCCACGGTCTGTGACACACACATCACTGGGCTCAAAACAGACCCCTAAAAAACCTTAATTCTGTTAGTAATACCATTACCTACCCTTCCAAGTGTCCAGTGAAACAGAAGCACAGAATCACAAAAGATTAGGGATTGGAAGGGACCTCGAAAGGTCATCTAATCCAGTCCCCCTGCCAGAACAGGACCACTTAGACCAAGTCACAAAGAAACATATCCAGGCGAGTTTTAGATGTCTCTGGAGAATGAGACTCCACAACCACCCGATCACCCTCCCTGGGAAGAAATTCCCTCTTGTATTTATGTGGAACCTCCTATGTTCCAGATTACACCTACTGCCCTTTGTCCTATCACTAGATGACACTGAGCAGAGTCTGACTCCATCTTCCTGACACCCACCCTTCACATATTTATAAACACTAATGAGGTCACCCCTCAGTCTCCTCTTCTCCCAGCTAAAGAAACCCAGCTCCCTCAGTCTTTCCTCATAAGGGAGGTGTTCCACTCTCTTCATCATCTTTGTGGGTCTGCACTGAACTGACCCCAGCAGTTCCATGTTCTTCTTGAACTGAGGGGCCCAGAACTGGACACAATACTCCAGATGCGATCTCACAAGGGCAGAGCAGAGGGAGGAGAACCTCTTTCGATATGCTAACCACCCCAGTTCTGATCCACCCCAAGATGCTGTTGGCCCTCTTGGCCAGAATGGCACATTGCTGGCTCATGGTCATCCTGCTGGCCACCAGGACCCCCAAGTCCCTTTCTCCTACACTGCTCTCCAACAGGTCAGTCCCAAACCTATACTGGTAGCTGGGGGTGTCCTTGCCCAGATGCAAGACTCTCCACTTGCCCTTTNTGGCTGATGGGTCTGTAGTTACTGGGGTCCTCCTTCTTACCCTTTTTGAAGACTGGAGTGACATTTGCTATCCTCCAGTCCCCAGGCACCTCTCCTGTTCCCTATGACTTAGAAAAGGTGATGGAGAGTGGCCTAGCCATGACTTCTGCTGTCTCCCTTGGCACTCTCAGGTGCATTCCGTTAGGGTCCATGGATTTACGTACATCCAGTTTGATCCCTGACACAGTCCTCTTACTCTGGGGCCTCAGCAGTCTGGGGACTGATATCAGGACAGCTCCCAGAGGTACAGACAGAGGCAAGGGAGGTGTTTAGTATCTCTGCTTTCTCTGTATCCTCTGTATCCAGGGCACCCACGTCATCCAGCAGGGGGTCTACATTGCCTCTAGTGTTAGCTTTACCTGCAATGTATTTGAAGAAGCCCTGTCTGTTGCCCTTGACAACAGAAGGGGGATGTTCACCTTCTGCCAACGGCCATGCATTTGCCTCCACTTCCCCCTTCTACTTGGGCTTCTGTCTTCCATCTGAGAGGTGCAGGATACAAAGACCCTTTGATTCTGGCTGTTATTTGGCCTTTGTCTGTACTGCAGAACCTGGCTTTCTGTATTTATGTAATGCCCCTGAGGCCTTTCTACTTCAGCTTGTAGCTTTTCAACCTCGTCTTACAACTGCGCCACTTGGTTAAGCAGATAATGTGCCTGTTCACACCATACACAGCTGTCCTTGAATCTGCCCCCTGAGACTGAGAGGCTCTTGCATTCCTTGCAGCCTGTCACCCGCACAGCCTCATTTTGCTGGGGGACCTCTGTTTGGATTCGCACATCCGTGTGCTGTGGTGACCATAGTCTGGCCACCTTCTGCTGCCAGGCTGATACCATTTTTAAACTTTTTTTCTCCCCTCTGCGTGCAGATGGCTGGTGGCAGCTAATGGCATGAGCTTTCTTGCTCTGCATGGTCTTGAGCGCAGCGTCTGGTTTTGCTGTGTTTAAAGCTCCTGCAGTCTCTGCCCAGACACATCCCTTCTTGGCTTGACTTGCGAGAGATTCCTGCTTTTATCAGATCCCTCTTTCCTCCCTCAAGGTTCACTAGTTCAGGAAACCCCTCACCATGTCAAAACCCTCAAGAAATAGCCTTTCCTGGGAGTGTGTGGAGCACCAGGGCGTTGCCTTCCGGAGTCACTAACTTTTCTCGCTGTTCGCAGGTGCACTGCTAAGTGAACCCAGCGAGCCTCAGCGTAACGTGATGAAATGAGATGTGTGCGTCTGGCTGAGCCGCGTTTGGCAGCGGTAATCCAGGCCTCTGTGCATTGTTCTAATGACTGATGTCATACCAATAACTAAGGGCACTGCCTTCTAAAAATAACCAGAAGAAACAAGAACATTCTGAAGGCCTTCACCATCTTGCCCTACTTAATTCCTATTACCTGGTACAGAACCAGGTTTCCTTGGTCAGGCTTTTAGAAGTGTGTTTCAAAGGCTGCATGCAAGACCAACCTTTGCTGAGGTTGTCACTTGGCTTGGCTGGGCTCAAAATGACAGCCTTTAAAAATAGCTGCTGTTAAAATGTTCATGAAGCCCTCCTTGCTCAAAATGGACCCATTAAACAGTATTCACCGCTCAGGTGAAAGAGTGCCTGTGAGGTCGTTATCAGAAATATGTGCTTTCCATTTTCATCTTTCAGATTCATCTTTGCAGCCATTTTCTACAAATTTCTGCTCTAGAAACCCAAGTTGTGATGTCTTTAGGTGTGCTGTAAACCGGGTGGGTTTAATTAAACACTGGGTTTGTTCCTAACGTGACTTCAAGCTGCAACTTCCACCGCAGGCTGTTTGACACTGCCTTCTCATGTTATGCAGTATGGACCACTGATAGGTTTGGAACAGTTATCCTGTAGGTATTTCTGTCATCTCCCATGGCTGCCTTTGTCCTTTTAAAATACGGAAATAACGGTAAATCATTTCCCTAATAAAGATTAGGGAGAAGGACTTGAATTTTTATTTCTTTATCTGCTTTATGTTGTAATAAGTAATCATGTTTACAGGCTGAAAAAACACAGAAAGACCTTGAAAATCTCTGTGTGTCTGCCCTTGCAGTGTTGGCCTGCATTCCTAGCATAGGAAAGTGTACTGCTCGCTTTGCTCATTTCTGAAACACACCTGCCAGATGTTTGGGGTGGAAATCAGTCAGGTTCTTTTCCTCCTCTTTGTTTTTAAAAGCGCATGGCCATTTGCTTTATGCTGAGATAGAATTTGCAAAATCTTGGGACTTAGATCAGTTTCTCTGCCGTTTGAGCTGATGCTGGGAATATTCTGTGGCTGCTCTTGCTGTGCTTTGTTTCCCAGCTCTGTCCCAGTTCAGTGTGCAGTTACACCAGTCAGTGGGTGGGCTGTGAGCATGGCCTGCCTGACCTCCGGCTACCTCGTGTGTGCACTGTAATTCTTGTCTTGTATGTTAGGGCAGGTGCTGATAGATCCACTATCCTGACACCTCCTGCAAAAGCAAAGAGCCCCAGTCAAGTTTACTTGTACTGGTTTGTGTCGTCTTCTGTAGTAACAAGTGGATGCTCTAGAACAAACCACATTCCAAATCCCATGTTAATCTTTCTGGATATCATTGTTTGTGTAATGGACCCTTTTTTCTCTAGTGGTGATTTTTTTTGTTTTGCAACCCTTAGTTTTGGCAAAATTTGAGATGGAACTGCTACGTTGTCTCCCTGTAAAATACCTCTGTGTCTCTATGTGCCCCTGTGAAATTCTCTTAGTTGTGACCCCTCAGAGAAAAATGGTAACCCTGACTGACATGCCCTGTTTGGCTTTAGCTTGGCTGCTAATTCTTGAGCTGTTTCTGTTCTCATGTGTAGGAAAGGGATTTTTATACAGCCTTATTGTAAAGGGAAGAATATCTTTAAATTATAGAATGGTCTTGGTTTGGAGGGACTGTAAAGATAATTTATTTCTAATCCCCTGTCATGGACAAGGCATCTCCCACCAGATCAGGTTGCTTGAGGCCCCGTATACACAAAGACATAAAAACTATCAGGTCTGTGAAGCATAAAACTCCAGTAAATTATCAAAAAATTGAAAGCAGCCTCCAGTTGCTCTACAAGACTGAATTTTTTGCAGAACGCGTTGTATATTTTAGTGATGGAGGAACTGTACGTGGCTTGCTGGAAGGACTGATGAGGTGGAGCGGTGCCCGGCACTGGGCTGCAACCTACGCATGATTTTCCTGTGGCTGTGGTGCTGAGCCGGAGCTGCTTCCATGCTGTCAAAGGCAAAGATGTTTTACTTCCTGAGACACAGACCAGAGCATTTCCCTACTCCCCAGGTCTCTGTAGGGACCCAGTTTGCAAAAGTACAATTGCCCAGTCCTTTTTGTGTAGTTGCTGTGGTTTGACTACAGAAATGGGTGTGACAGCGATGCTCTGAAAGGAAGCACAGTAGCTTATTTCTCTGAAGATCTGTGCCCGGGCTTTTTGGAGTGGCTTCCCAACAGCCTGGCAAAAAGACAAGAAAGGGAAAAGGAAAAAAGCCACTAGTACGTTTCAGGGAGTCCTGTCAGCACATTCAGAGATGGTTGAGACTGAGCGGCAGAATTTTCTCTTCATGTTATTTCCAACACAGAAAATTCTGGAATGATTATGGTCAGGGTGAGGCATGCTCCTTCTTTATGATGATACACCAGTACCAGTAATGTCCCATTTTAATGGCACTCCAGTAAGTTCATTTGGCACTGGGCATAGTGCGTTTTGTGTCCTGGTTTTGTGACTGAGGACTATCTGAATTGTAGGGGTCGTAATAAGTACTTAACAAAACCCTATGGAAAACTAATAAGCAGAAGAATTTATTAGGGAGATATCTCTGAACATGTTTGTAGCTCTTCAGGTGTACATTGGACTTGTTTATTTCCAATTCAAAAAAAGTTGTAAAATAACCTTAACTTCCATGGAAGAGATGTTGTTTAGGAAGCTGTGTTGTACGTGGTCTTTCTAACCCTTAAGCTATCGGGAGAAAGTAAGACAAGTTATCTCGTAGACTAGAGTTAGGGAGAATTCTAAAAGCAGAACAAAGCTAGGGATGGGTACCTGTCCTCTCTATTAGAACCTTTCTTGACTCTTGTTAAGTGAAGAGGAGCACATTCATTACTGGAAATACTTGTGCTTGCTGGTTTTTAAGAGCACTGTTATTAAAAAAGGCCAAAACAACCAAGGAGTAAATGTTATTTGCTAGGTAAATTGGAAATTGAAAAAGCCTTTGAAAACTTAAGGAAATTTGTTGTCCACTGCTAAATGTTTTAGTCTGCAAAGTAAATCATTCTGTACGGGCTCATAGCAAGTGAAGACTCTATTTAAAATTCTCTGGAATTCAAACTGTTAAACTGGAAGCTGCATTGTACAATGAATCATCTGAAAACGTGTTGCAGAAGAGTTTCTCAGTGTTGTGTGTCTTAGTTCTGTATGGCTTGTGAAGATGATTCTCAAATTTTTCTCCTGACTAGTCACATGGTTTGGACTATGCCCCCAATTTAGCTCATGTGTTTGTTTCCCTTTTCATGTAAAATGGAGATTTTTGCAGTAGTAGTTGGAATGAGGCATGTTTGAGAAACTGAAGATATCCAAACCGACGTGTGCACGATTACAGACCTGGCACCACCTCAAGGTATGTAGTGTGCAGTTGCACACAAGAGCTCAGTAGTTCTCTTTTTCTTGCAAGTCCACTTATATTTGATTTCTATGTGTTCCTTCATTTAAGAGTGTATTTTTTTTTCTCTACTGCTGAATTTTCTAACAACTTTTTAAATGAACACTGAAGAAAAAAGGCTTCTTGATTTTCCTTTATTCATCTTTATCCTATTAGCTATCACAGATTTTCCTCTTAGGATAGCTCACCACACCCAGAGCTTGACATCTTGGTGTTTGAGTGACTTCTCAAGTATGGAGAATTTTCATGGGAAGTAAAACATCCTGAATAGCCTGATTTACAAACTTCTGTATGACAGATTGCTGGTGATGTCTCCCATTTCATGTGGAATAAAGACAGTTCTGTAAAGAGGCAAATCTAGCAAACCATTACAGTAGAGGTACTCTTTAAATTAGCGTCTCGTATCCCAGCTGCCAAACAGAACTAGTGTTAGAGGCCTTTATTGGGATGGCTTTTTAGGAACATTCACTGCTGCAGCTCTCCAGAGAATTGTATCACTGATGGGGTTACTATCCAGTGGATAACCGTAATGCAGTGGAAAGTATGGATGCTGGACTGGTAACTGAGTGCTCACGGTGGAAGCCACAGGATTCCACTTACTGTGCTAGGGATGAATGGGAAAGAGATGCTGTGGAGGCAAGCAGTGTAACGACACGCCTTCACCGGGATGTGCATTTTCTGGTTGGTCACTGATGGAGAAATTACAGCTTTGCAGTGCAAGTGTGCATAGTCCTTTTATTTATTTGTTAACATATTGCAAGCGTGTGGTGGAAGGAACCGTGCAAGCTTTCAGTGTGCTGGCAGACTGGAAAGTACAGCATTCAATCCTTTTTATGGGACTGCTCTTAAGAAACTGTGAAAGTAGCTACACGTTGTGTCCATGTGCTCTCCAGGGGTGTGCCAGACAGCCCCTGAAATTCAGGGGGACTAAACACTGCCTCAAGGGCAGGCCTGAAAGTGTTGTGGCAGCACTGTGAAGCACAGTGTGAGGCCATTCCCTAATGCTGCGCCGTGGGGGCTGATACTGAGCGCAGTGTTTAAGGTCTTTGTAGAAGATCTGATGGCGAGACAGAACGTCAGCTTGGCAAGTTTGTAGGCAATATGGAACTGAGAGAAGTTGTTGATAAAATGGGTGCATATGCTGCATCTCAGAGCCAGACAGGCTGGGGGAATGTATTGACTGAACTCATGCAGTGTCAGCACGGGGCGGCATGACCAATACGTGGCTGGGATTGACTGACTGGAAAGTAGCTTTGTAGAGAAGGCACTGGTGTCCAGACAAGTTGAACGTGAGCCAGCAATGTGCCTTTGTGGCAAAGGTAGAAAATGTCATACTGGACTGTAGCTCAGGGCTGACGATCCTCTCTCTCTGCTCCTCACACAACTGAAGTGCCGTGTCCTGTTCTCAGCTCCCTGGTATGAGAGAAGCATGGACGTACTGGATTAAGTCCAGCAAAAGGACACTCAGATGATTAAAGGACTGGCCCATCTGTCATACTAGGAGGGGCAGGGAGCTGAGACTGTTTAGCCTGGAAAAATCTCTGGGGGGGTCTCAGGAGTGTGTGTCTGTGTGTGTGTGTGTGCGTGTGTGAGTACCAGATTGCAGAGAGTGAAGAAGACTGAGCAGGCATATTTGCAATGGTGCCTCGTGGAAAGATGAGGCAGTGAGCACAAACTGAAACATAAGAAATTCAATTTAAACGTAAGAAAACTGTTTGTTTATTTTGCTGCGATGATCAAATAGTGGAACAGGTTGCCTAGAGGTGTTGAGGAGTCTTCTTTCTTGGAGAAAACCCACTTGAGCAAGGCTTACCATACAGTGCTGTTCTGCCCTGGGAAAATGGGGGACAAGAAACCTTTTGCTAACATTTTCATCAGCTCCGCTCTCGAGGACTGTCAGCAAGAATGAACAATGTGTGTAGGTGATAGTAATTCTGACTGAGCCTTGCTCTCAGGTGCGTGAGTGGAACAGAGATGCATTTCTTTAGTATCAACTTCATTTCCTGTTTATCCAAAAATACCTGTGGTGTGTTGAGGTGGTGGCACCTAAAGATACTGATTTTGATATCCTGTGGAGCAGAGATGCTTCATTTTACACTTCCACAGCTGCTGTTTTGTCTCTACTACCCCTGCTTTTCCTTCCCCATTGCCAAGTAAGAGAAAAACCCAATCTCTTTCATTCTAAATAGTTAAAATTGACAGTGTTAGCTTGAGTTCCTACTTCCACAAGCAGTGTTTTTTTCTCAAATAGCAAGACAACTTGTCCTCCGTGCTCCGAGTTATTTAAGACTGTGTGTCCAGCTAGGCCAATCCAAACCAGTCAGTGACCAGGCAGCTTTTTGCTCTCAACATCTAGTGAAAACTATACTGAAAGAAGACTGTATTGCACACTTGAGATGGTAAAGGTTAGCAGTGGGTCGGGTTTGGAGGTGAATAGAATAAGCAGGGCCAAAGATGCGCAGTGAACCTGGTGAAGGGCCTGGGGCACGGAGCTGGTTGAACTGAGGTTGTTTTAGTCTGGAGAAAAGGAGGCTGAGGGGAGACCTTAGCGCTCTTTACAACTACCTGAGAGGAAACTGTAGAGAGCTAGGGGTTGTTTGGTCTCTTCTCCCAAGTCACTAGGGATAGGACAGCCTCAAGTTGTGCCAGGAGAGAGTTAGATTGGACATCAGGAGAGTTACCTTCCCTGACAGAGTAGACAGGGGTTGGAATAGGCTGCTCAGGGAGGAGGGCAGTCACCATCCCTGGACCGGTTTGAAAAGGTGTAGATGTGGCCCTAGGGAACAGGGTTGAATGGGCAGGGTGGCGTTGGGTTGATGGTTGGACTAGCTGGTCTTGGACGTCTCTTCCAACCGTAATGATTCTGTGGTTTTATGATGATTCTAAGATTTAAGAGTTACATTTTTAGTATTGAATTATAATGAAAGTCAGCTTGAGTGATGGAGTAGGGAAAGAGATTCTAAGGGAAACAGGACAGCAGTTCTTTAGACTTTGGATTATTTTGAGCCTTATGACTTTATTTTTCTAACTAGTACTTACAACTACATGACTTAAATATTTCTTTCTAATAAAGAAAACCAATTTGATGAAAGTACAGATGTACTAAGAATAATTTAGCCTAGCCTAGACGACGAACGTGAAGCTTAGAAAAGCTGTTATATTGACATAAGGGATACTGACAACATTAGACATTTTTATAGTAGCCTTTTCAAAAAAATTGATTTTAGAACAGAATTGAGGAACTGAAGCTTTGCTTTCAGACAGTAAATGGAGTCAGCTGACTGATCTTACTCCTTTGAAATGAATGTTTTTTTGCTCTAGATTAAGAATCTAGTGCCATGGATTTGTTGTTGAAACACATTTGCAGAAAATTTCAACTCCTGTTCATGCTCTCAGGCTCCCATTACTTCTGTATCAGTTGGTGTCGTCCTTCGAGCCGTTTGATCCCACTGAACACAGGTCACTTTTTCAGTGCTGTCCTGTGTTTTGCACCAAAAGCTGTTTTCGTTAGTGGACACTCTTCCACGAAGAAATGCTAACTGCTTTTTATGAAGATTGAGGAAAAAGCACCCGGTGGTGAACCAGAAAGTGAAGGAGGAAAATAGCTGAATGAGATTAAGTCTGGAAAAATTCCAGCTGAATTTTAAAAACAAGTACTTCCTGAACTGTGGTTTGATGAACAACCATTACGATGTGATTTGATGATACATAACATGGAAACTAAAGAGCAAAATGAGCAACTTCTTACGGCATTGGACTTGGTGATCTGGGAGATCATTTCCAACCAGGAATACGCTGCGATTCTGTAATTAAAACAAATGCAAATACTGCGTTTGTATTTGTGTCTGTGATGCAGCTCTTAAAAAATGCTGAGCATGTAGGATGGGTCAAACAGCATTTAAGTCTTAGTTGATGTAGCTGAGAAGCTTTGGAAGGAACTGTTGAATTTTGCTAACATACACAGCTGAGCTCTCCACAGCAGTGAAGCCAGGGAAGTGCTTTAGGACTACATTGGCAGATTTACAAGTATTAGCAGAGGTGAAAAATAAGAACGGATTTCTAAGGAGCCTCTATAAAACAACTATCTTCCGTTGGTATTTGCTTCCACTCTAACATTGAAGCCCGTTTTTTCTGTATTCATAGCAGTTGTTCTGCAGTGTGTTCTTGGGTTGTATTGAAATTTGTCGCCATGGTAATATTTTTGATGTCATAACTAGATGTAAACTTACGTTAGCTCTTTTCTGATGTATTCTGCAAGTTGGTTTTACACTTCAGCACAGAAACCGAGTTGAACAAAACAGAGTGTCTCATTCAGGCAGGTAATTTACTGCTTAGAAATAGCTGCAGTTGAAGAGCGCAGGCTGATACGCACGTGCAGAATTGGATTGCTCATTAGAGTCAGCAACCCAAGGGTAGAATAGCTGTGCATTTGTCTCAGAAATAAATGTTGTGCAGTAGGCAAGTGGGGAATTACAAGGTCGTAGAGAGCAGTGGTGGTGCTGTCTCAAACAACTAGGGACATAGTCCTGCATCATTTGATTTAGAGCAGAGAGGTGTGTACATGCCTCTGCCCAGATGCCTTTCACCTTTCTGTTCAGTTCTTCAAGTCTACTTTTTCCTTCTGTAAAAAGCTGGTTTTGGTTCGAGACTGGGCAGATAATTCAGGGCTGTTTTCTTCTGAAAATCACTTAAAGTAACCTGGCCAATAGGCCACGTTGCATGTTCACGGAATCATTAAATCTCTTTGGGTGGAAGAGACCTTTAAGATCATCAGGTCCAACATTTGACTAAGCACTGCCAGGTCACTCCTAAACCATGTCCCTCAGCACTACACCTAATGTGGCTTTTGAGTACCTCCAAGGATGGGAATTCTAACACTGCCCTAGACAGCCTGTTCCAGTGTTTGGTAACCCTTTTGGTGAAGAAATTCTTCACAACATCCAGCCTAAACCTATGCCGGTGCAGCTTGCAGCCATTTCCTCTGGTCCTTACAGATTGCCAGCAGGGAGAAGAGGCTGAGCACCTCCTCAATCCAACCTCCTTTTGGATAGCTGTAGAGGGCAAGGTCTCCTCTCAGCTTCATTTTCTCTAGGCTAAAGCAGTCCTCACATGGCTTGTGCTTCAGACCCTTCATGAGCCTCATTGCTCTTTTCTGCACACACCAACCCTTAATGTCCCTCTTGTCGTGTGGGGCCCAGAATTCAACACAGTATTCCATGTGCAGCCTCACCGGTGCTGAGTACTGGGGAGTGATCACTTCCCTCCTGCTGCTGAATACACTATTGCTGGTGCAGGCCAGGATGGCACTGGCCTTCTTGGCCACCTGAACACAATGCTGGCTCAGTTTTAGATCCACCAGCAGCCTTTGCAGTGGGTCCAGTTGCTTTCACAAGCAGGAAGCTGGGTGCATGAGTATCGCAGTTTATTGACATGCAGCAGATACAGGTGCTTCTAGATAAATCCTTAAACTGCAGGTAGCTGTAGCTTCTACGAACATTATTATGATCACAGAAAAACCTGAGTTTCCTGGGGAAACACTTAGGCCCTTCTGGGGTGGGAGAGTGAGAGCAAAACCCACTGATGTGTCCCTGCGGTGTGCTAATGTTTCAGGGTCATCTCCGAGTTAGATGGGTTATAGGGCTACTGCTTCTGCTTTGTTACTTACAGAGGTGTGAAGTGTGAGGATGGGACTGTTGTAAAAAAACCTCTTCGCTCTGTTGGCAGTTACTGAAACTGAACCAAACACCTTTCATGAGCTGTTTTCTGGAACTCTCTGCAAAGCCTGTTGGGCTGCCTTCTCCAGCCTCACCAGGCTTCTGCATGAGAACGCGGTGGGGCAGACCTTATCAGCAGCCTTTGCATAAGAACAGAGTACCTGGCTTCTGCAGTGGGTTGCTCAGCTCAGGCCATCAAGAGTTTATTGAGTCGTCTTTGTCAGCAGTTCTTGAGCTCTGCAGATATCTGCTACCAACAGGCCATCCTTCCGCAGCGTTCTGTAATCTTATGCATGAATTCTAGGCAGTTGCTGATGTTACTCTGTTGAATATCCGACCCATATCATACATTTCTATGCTGTTACCTTCAAATAGGTCTTCCCATTTAATCTGTATTGCTTGTCTGACATCACATACGTTTGCTTTGCAGCTGAGTTTTGGCCCAATACAGAGATCTGCTGAAGGCCTGTTGGAGATCAGTGTGGGAGAAAGGGATCTAGAGGTCCTGGTGGAGAGCAGGATGATCATGAGCCAGCAATGTGTCCTTTTGGACAAGAAGGCCAACAGCATCCTAGGGTGAATCAGAAGCAGGGTGGTTACTCTGCCCTGGGCTACTGTGCTCTGGTGAGACCACATCTGGAGTATTGTGTCCAGTTCTGGGCCCCTCAGTTCCAGAAGGACATGGAACCACTGGGGAGAGTTCAGCGCAGAGCCACCAAGATGTTGAAGGGGGTGGAGCATCTCCCTTACAAGGAAATGTTGAGAGAGCTGGGTCTCTTTAGCTTGAAAAAAAGGAGACTCAAGGGTGACCTCATTAATGTTTCTAAATATGGGAAGGGTGGGTGTCAGGAGGATGGAGCCAGGCTCTTCTCAGTGTCATCTGGTGATAGGACAAGGGGCAATGTGTGCAAGCTGGAACACAGGAGGTTCCGCGTAAACATGAGAAGGAACTTCTTCATAGTGAGGGTGCCAGGGCACTGGAACGGGTTTCCCAGGAGGTTGTGCAATCTCCTCTGGAAATGTTTGAAACGCGGTTGGATATGCTCCCGTGCAACTTGATCTAGGTGATCCTGCTGTGGATCCTCTAGGACAGGTCACACGGAAGCATCCAGGAAAGTTTTGAAAGTCACCAGAGCAGGAGACTCCACAACCTCTCTGGGCAGTCTGTGCCAGGACTCTGTCACTCTCACAGGGAAGAAGTTCCTTCTCATGTTGAGGAGAAACTCTCCTATCTGCTAGCTCATCTCCTTTATTCCTTGTCCTACTACTGGGTTCCACAGCAGAGAGACTGGTCCCTTCCTCTTGATACCCCCTTCTCAGATGTACAGACAGTAATGGGGTCCCTCTCAGCCTTTTGTTCTCCAGACTAAACAGCCCTAGTTCTCTCAGCCTTTTCTCACAGGAGAGGTATTCAAGTCCCTTCATTCTCTTTGTAGCTCAACACTGGACTCTCTCCAGTGGATCCCTCTCTCTCTCGAACTGGGGAGCTGGGATCTAGACACAGTACTCCAGGTATAGCCCCACAAGGGCAGGTAGAGGGAGAGAAGAACCTCCTTAGATTTGATGGACACACTTTTCTTGATGCAACCCAGGATACCATTGACCTTCTGGGCCACAAGGGCACATTACTGTCCCAAGGACAACTTTCTGTCCACTTCCTGTACTACTCTGTGTGCACTTGGCTTTCAGAAAGTAGAAATGGGTTTTTCGTGAGGCTGTGTCTTACGTGTATTGATGATAAGAATCACGAAAGCACATCCCTCCTGTTGAATTAACAGCATAGATTCTCGTGGACAGCACATGACCTCTGGATCCACGGAAAAGACTTAAGAACTCTGTTTAGAGTTTTTGAGGAGGTATCTTATTCACCGGCGGGGGCACAGGCGCTTGCACCACCACAAATCGTGGCCCCCAAAACCACGATTACGTGCCATAAAATAATGCATATTCATTAGCTATTCCAACACTCCTCTACATATGCATGACCTGTCCCTTCTTCCTGTGTTAACTATGTCTCCTCCTTCTTGGGCTTGCGCAGTTTCTTCTGGTGGTTGTTTTTAGGGGTGTGGATGCAGTTTTGTGATAAAGAAACGAG
Organism: Rhinopomastus cyanomelas; assembly: GCA_013400115.1. Classification (NCBI taxonomy): domain Eukaryota; kingdom Metazoa; phylum Chordata; class Aves; order Bucerotiformes; family Rhinopomastidae; genus Rhinopomastus; species Rhinopomastus cyanomelas. The sequence goes on from VXBP01001191.1 coordinate 28,859, forward strand.
TCTTCCTCAGGGTTGAACTTTTGCCCCCTTCACTCCATGCATGCTCTGTTGTTTCATGTCATCAGTCCAAATCATATAGCTCGTCCCTGCCAGCACTTCAGCAATCAGTTTCTTCTTTGCACCTAGCCTCCCATCTTTCTGTGAAATATTAGTTGCTAAGCTTTATGTTTTTAAAGTAATAGGTAGTTCCTACGTAATCCTAAGATAATGCTCACTCCATCAGTAGTTAATGCTCACCACATCAGTCCCCCCTTTTCTGTATCATAGGCAAATTCTTCAGTAGTTAATGCTCACCGCATCAATCCCTTTTCTGTATCATAGCAGCTAAGATCATAGAATCATAGAATCATTACGGATCGGAAGGGACCTCGAAAGATCATCTAGTCCAATCCGCCTGCAACAGCAGGATCACCTAAACCAAGTCACGCAGGAACTCGTCCAGTCGGGTCTTGAATAATTCCAGATAAACAGTGATGTTGTTGAAACAAAGCCCACCAACACTGGTATTAAAAGCACAACAATTGGGTGACATCACTTACTCAGTGTTCCACTACTGGGGGGACCAACCAAAAAGTATGTCCCACCAGTTGTGGCTGGTGTCTGCTTTAATTCTCTCCAGCACACGATTTATTTCTTCTGTGTCATGATGAACAGTTATCAAGGTTTTCTGTCCGTTTTCTTTCATTTCCTTCAAAATGTTGGCCAATTCAGGGTGTTGTATTAATTGTCGTACAAGGCTGAGGTTCATTCCAATAGGAGTCTGAATTATTTCCTGATAGAGAGTGTAATCATCCTGAACCAACTGATGTGTAATTACTGGAGCTGAATAGGAGAAGTCGCATCCAATCCAAATGGTGAAATTACAAATACACAGATTAGCTGCATTCTTATTAATTACCCTTTGCCCATCTACTGTTGCATTTGAGCACACGGTTCTAATGCAAGCACAACTCTGGCTAACACGGTCTGCTGACTTTGATCAGGATGGATTTCAAAATAACAAACACTCTGTCCTGCATTGAGACAACTGTAAGTCAGCTGTCTACCATTTTCCACGCATTTTACAAGCCCGTGTCAGATCATCTGTGGGGTATAACACCGTGCCATCATGATTCAGTCCTGCAGCAATTATTGGGTGTATATTATACATGGGTGTGTTGTGAATTGTTACCACCAAAGCTGTAACGACATTATTTAATGGGTTGTAGGTAAAGTGATCTGATTCCCATCAGGATTGGAATCTTCTCTCAAAAACAGTAGCGCTGTTCCAAACAACTTTCCTTATTTCAGTGGGAAAAGTTCCTTCCTCTCCTTCTCTTGTTATTGTGACAGCTGTCGACTGCACCCACATTTGTACCTGGATGCAACTCAAGGCCAATGAGATATTATCTTGTGCCATTTCTAAAGTCACCAGTTATCAGTTTGTGATCCTTTTCTAGTTTCATTTCCCAGCGGGGCAGGACTTGAGTTAGTAACCACTGTGCAGCTCCTAATGCTAAGAAGGATGATCGTAAAGGTCGCTTTAGTTTTGTTGGGTCACTTGTGGCACTAGTGGGTTTGTTCATTAAGATTTCCGAATCAAAGCTATTTAAAACTCCTAATCATGTCCCTAACACTCCTGTTAGGTCTCTTTGTGCCCAGTACCTGGATGGCACTCATTTTTGTAGCCATGTTGTCCAGCCTTCAAAAGAGGGTTTTAGATGTGGAGTACAGGTTGGTTGTATCTTTGAAACATTAGTGTGCATAGATACCTCTACTCATTTCAGTGACCATTCTGGGTTAAGCAAGAGTTGCTGCTGGCCTATGTTTTGTATTACATAAGGCCCTGCTTCAAAACTTCTTGATTTAGGTTTGCTACTGGTCCAGCAACAGCTGGTGTGCTGGGCAGCAGCACTGACATTGTGGTTGTGGTTGGTGGCACTAGGTCTGTCTTGATCTTATATGTTAAGGCTTTGTCACTATTTTTGGATCCCACAGAGGTGGGGTCTGTCAGGATAAAAGTAATCTGGCATATCGTCTGACATGCAGGTGGGCTTGTCCTTAAAAGCTTTCCCTGGGAAGTATTTTTTTACTTCAATCAAAATATTCCAAGTCTGTGCCCCAACATCCTCATTATATACCTGGCACCTTACCTCGATCCTATTCCCCGGTTTTCCCCATACCCAGGGCACTTCATCCTTATCACCCCGGCCCCACTCAGTTTTCAGGGCATGATTCCAAGGCCAATCTCTAGTGTCCTGGGTGTGAGTGAGAGAAAAGGGGCAAATGATTGTCATCAGTTCAAACCATCCATTAGTCACCCCCATCATTGTTCCGTTGGAGTAGGAGCTTCAAGGGTTCTGCTTCTGTTGATTCCCAGCGTTGTCTAGGAGCTTTTTTCGGTCTGGTGTAATGTATCCAAGGTGTCTGCTCCCGTATCATTACGGCAGGATGCGTTGTCAGCAAAACCTGGAACGATCCTTCCCACTGCGGTTCCAAAGATGAATCTGAAAGAGTTCTGACAAACACGTAGTCACCGGCACAGTGTTATGTCCTGGTCCATCTAAACCTCATGCTCGAAAGCCAAGTACTCGTTTCTCTCTTTCTCGTAACCGCTTCTGCGAGGCTGTCTCATAGGCTGTTGGGGTCTCCTCGCCTGCTTGGGTAGAAAAGCCTTGTTGCACCATATAAGGCCGCCCATAAAGAGTTTCAGATGGACTCAAGCCCTCTTCTCTTTGGGGTCTTGTCTGGATTCTTAATAGAGCTAGAGGCGAGGCTTGAGGCCAGGTGATGCCTACCCCTTGTCCCAGTTTCACAGTTTGAAGTTTAATTAGATGATTCATCTTTTCCACTTGCCCACTGGCTTGTGGTCGGTATGGAGTATGTAATTGCCAATCAATTCCCAACAGGTTACTGACCTGTTGTACCACTTTTGTAACAAAATGAGACCACCTATCTGAGGAGAGAGCTACTGGTGCTCCAAATCTTGGAATCATATCTTGTAACAAGGCTTTTGCTACCTCTCTGGCTTTATTGGTTCTGCAAGGAAAAGCCTCAGGCCATCCAGAAAAGGTGGCAGAAAATACCGAAAGGTACCAATACCCCCTTTTCTAGGGAGTTCAGAGAAATCAATCTGCCGTTGTTGCCCTGGGAGATTCCCTTTTCCTATTCTTCCCACAGCTAGTTTCTCTCATGTCCTAGGATTATTTTGCGAGAAGATCTCACACTGCTGGGTGACTTGTTGTACAGTGGCATAGAAGGTTCTGGCCACTGTACCTTGAGTCAGATGTCTGTACAGCGCGTCCGCTCCCCAATGCCTTTTCCTGTGCTCTGCTATAACCAAGGCCCACACTGTTGCTGTTGGAACGACTGTTTTCCCTTACGGAGTGACCGCCCACCCATCTTGCTCAACCTGCCCTTGCAAATCCTGAATAAGCTTATTGTCTTCCTTTGAACATTGTGGGTGTTCGGTCATTTGTCTGACTTGGATCTTACCGTCTGGAACCAGGGCCTGCATACCTACTGGGTTTCCCACAGCCGCCTTCTTTGCTTCCTTGTCCGCCGTCGAGTTTGCAGCTTCATGCAGGCTCTTCTGGTGGGCTTTGCAGTGCATTATAGCCACTTCCTCTGGTAATTGCACAGCATCAAGGAGTCTTAGCATCTCCTCCACATGCTTTACGTGCTTCCCTTGGGTGGTTAAAGTCCTCTTTCCTTCCAGATTGCTCCATGAGCGTGGACTACGCTAAAGGCATATGTCCTTTATGCTTTTAACATTAGGCATAATCCATATGTCCATATGTTCATCCTTTTTCCTCTTGCCAGTTCTAAGGCTTGAGTGAGGGCGACAATTTCTGCCTTTTGGGCTGATGTGTTAGCAAGTAGAACTCCTGATTCTATTACGTGTTCCGAGGTGGTAACAGCATGCCCTGCTTTGCGTTCTCCCATGTTTGACAAAGCTGCTTCCACCAGTGTACCAGGAATCTTCCACATCCTCCAAAGGTTCCTCTTTTAAATCTGGTTGATGGGCATATACAGCTTCAATGGTCTGCAGGCAGTCGTGGGTTACTGGTTCTCCTTCTCCTCCCATAAGGAATGAAGCTGGGTAGACAGTATTAGTGATCATGATCTCAACATCATCTTTTTCCATCAGGACAGCCTACTACATAATAAGCAGTGAAGAGGATAACCACTGTCCTTCTCTGGCTTCTAGTACTGCAGATAGTGTGTGGGAGACCAGCACTGTGATCTTTCGTCCTAATGTGAATTTACTGGCCCTCCAGGATGTTTAGGAGCAGTGCTACCACTGCCCTTAAGCAGCTTGGCCATCCTTTACTGGTCTCGTCCAGCTGTTTGGAAAAATAGACCACTACCCTCCTATATGGTCCCAGGCTTTGGGCTAGGACTTCTAAGGCTATTCCCTGTTTTTCATGGGAATATAGCCAGAAGGGCTTAGCTGGATCCAGTAAATCTAAAGCTCCTTCTTCAGCTATTCAGCTTGGAATGCCTGAATAGCCTTCCTGTCCCATATCAGTATGTTGCTATTTGATTTCACCATCTCATACAGGGGTCTTACCAGCAGTCCATAGTTGTAAATCCATAATTGACACGACCCAGTCATTCCCAGGAAGGTGCACAGTTCCATTATGGTCTGCGGTCTTGGGGTCTGGCAGATGGCTTCCTTCCATGCGGTTCCCAGGACTTGCTCTCCAGCAGAGATCTCATATCTTAGGTAGGTAACTTGCTGTTGGACAACCTGAGCCTTTTGAGGGGAGGTTTGATAACCATTTAGTTTGAGAAAATTCAATAAACCCACAGTCCACACTACACTAATGCTCTCTAGTATCAGTGGCTATTAATATATCATTGATGTATTCCAGTACAGTACCTTGTCCAGGTGGATGCTCCCATCTTTCCAAGTCCTGAGCTAGTTGGTTCCCAAAAATGGTGGGGCTGTTCTTGAATCCTCGAGGTAGTACTGTCCATGTTAATTGTATTTTTTGTCCAGACTCGGGGTTCTCCCACTCGAAGGCGAATAGTCTTTGGCTTGCAGGGTTCAGAGGTAGGCAGCAAAATGCATCCTTTAGGTCCAGTACGGTAAACCAAGGCAGTTCAGGGGCAAATTTAGTCAACAACATGTAGGGGTTAGCTACTACTGGGTGTATATCTTCAGTTATTCAATTGGTTGCCCTTAAATCCTGCGCTAGCCCATAGCTGTCTGGCTTCTTTACTGACAAAACAGAGGTATTGTAATTGGATTCACATTCCACCAATAGTCCATGTTTTAGAAACTTTTCTATAATAGGTTTAATTCCTTGCTGGTCCTCAGTTTTTAAGGGGTACTGTTTAACCCTCACGGGTTGGCTGTTTTCTTTTAATCTTACTATAACAGGTTGTGCCATCCTGGTCTTTCCTGGCATTCCCACAGCCCGGGTTTCTGAATACACCTGGTTCATAATTTCCTCGGGTATCCCTGTAATTTCCTCACCTGCCCAGAGCAGTGTGTGCAGGGCTGTGTCCAAGTGGGGTTTGAGTATCTCTAGAGCAGGGGACTCCACAGCTTCCCTGGGCAGCCTGTAACAGGGCTTTGGGATTCACACTGCAAAGAAGTTTGTCCTTATTTCTAACAGAAACTTCCTGTGCTCCAGCTTGTGCCCAGGGCTGCTTGTCCTGTCACTGGGCACAACTGGAAACAGCCTGGCACCATTCACCCTGCAGCCACTGTGCAGAAAAATAACGAAACACTCCAGTACGGGATTACTGGCATAAACCCAGTTACTGCTGTTATCATGGCTAACACCCTGTTGCAGTTCCTGACACGTAATGCATCTGCAGATTTCTCAGTGCAGTTACTTGTTTGTTACAGCTTGGTATGAAGAGTATTAGGGCCTTTTGCTGGGCATCTCGGCAGTTTTGAGGAGAGTATGGCTGTGTCTGTGCCTCTGTAGTGACACAGAATCGTAGGTAGGGAGGGACCTCCAAAGGTCATGTAGCCTGACCCCCCTGCACCAAGCAAGACCATCAGTCACCAGACCAGATTGCTCAGAGCCCCTCTAGCGTGACCTTGAACAGGTACAGGGATGGGGCCTCCACACCTCTCTGGGAAGCCTGTTCCAGGGATCTCCCATCCTCAGATTCAAGAACTTTTTCCTCCTGTCCAGCCTCAGTCTGCCCTTTTCCAACCTCAAGCTGTGACCCTTCGTCCTATTGTTCCCCCACTTTGCCTGCCCACCTCCAGCTCCTGCAGCCTGCCTGCCTGTCACTTTTCAGCAATGTGGGCTATTCCTATCTGCTCCAGGATCTGCTTTCAGCTCGTCAAGATGCTGACAGGTTGCTTTTGCTTCAGTTCGTATGTTCAGTTCATATTCTGTGTTCCTATCAGAAAGATAAAATCTGGTGCAGCTATTCCATTACTTCTAAAATAATGGGAGTTATAACAGAAGAATTTGATAGAACTGGAATCGGGCAGCTGAGGAACATGGGGTGGTACATTATTGCATGATTTTATCTTCATGTTTTCTTTCCACGAGGCCCTCACCCCTTCATTCGGGGAATGGATGGTGTTGCTGCAAGTGGAGGCAATCAGTGTTGTGTTTTGTGGAACAAATGGATGATGACAATCTGAAGGTGCCTTCTGAATCTGACGCTGTCTACGGACTTCTTTTCTCATTGAAGGTTTTCAGTGAAGGCACGGTTGGCAGTCATGACAGCCTTAGAAAAACAGTACAAGATTTGTATTTTCTGCAGATCCTAGTGCTGCATAACCTGAGACTGGAACACTGCCTGCAGTGAGGAAGAACATGACGCTTCTGAGCACAAGCACAGGAGCCTCTTGTCTAAAACACAAAAAATACACTCATCAGAAGACTTTTTCCTCCTGTTTAGATGTTGTTCATAGCTCTGCTGTGTGAAGTGTGGGGATTATCTGGAGCTCATGGAGCACACAGGATTTATTGAACTCGTGTATTGCTTGGGTAGTTTATTCTCTGTTACATACATCTGCCATTGCTTGTACACATCCTTAACAATGTCTCTGTATCAGTGAGAGTGTTTCCTAGTTAACACCCCACAGGACAACCTCATAGTGGTGGTGCAGTTGAACTATCTCATTGGATACAACTGGTTGCATTAAAGCTTTCGGTGAGTGTCAGGCAGCTTTGCTGGTTCCACGGCCCCCTTGAGCTGTTAGCTCTGCGTTTCCCAAACTGTTGGCTGTAGCCATGCAAGCTACTTTTCTGTTCAGCTGACTCACTAGCTGGAAACCTAGAGAGGAGCTCAGGCCTTAGGATAACCATCCATAAGCTGTCAAACCAGAACTGTGTCTGGGCAACCATAAGGCCTAGAAATCAGGACAACAGATATTGGCATTATAGGTGTTTCTGAAGTGAAAGAGTTAATCAGACTTAGCGTTTGGGAAAGAGTTCTACTTTTGGGGGTTGTTCATATTGTCTCTCATGTTGTAGCGTGCAGTACTGTGCACGTTGTTCCTTTGGAACCTCTGCTCACATTGCTGTTTGTGCTCTGCTTTGAGTATGTGTTGAGTGAGTTTTTGTCCAGCACTCTTTACAGCAGCAGTGTGCATCTAATGGCAAAACTTTCCTCTGCAAATGGCAGGCTGAAGTGTACAAAAGTACCGCTGTACAGACGGCGTGACGCTGCGGTGACTGACACAGTGGTGGTGTGCTCACCTTGGTGAGAACACCGGGTGGCTTGTTTGTACCGTGAAAGGCCGTTGCAGTATCCCAGCAGCTTCCAGAGCACCTGGGCGACTTTGCTTGTGGTTTAACAGATCCCTCCACTGCCTCTTCTGTAATACGCTGTTATTTCATGTTTGTAGGTGATCTATGCTTTGAATACAAAAAATGATGAACATGAAGCTGCTATCCAGGCCCTTAAGGATGCTCATGAAGAGGAGATTCAACAGATTCTTGCAGAAACCAGAGAGAAGATCTTGCAGTATAAAAGTAAAGTTGCAGAAGAAATGGATCTCAAGAGAAAAATCCAAGTTTTAGAAGAGTCTCTGGAAGATCATAAAAAAATGAAGCATCAGGCTTTGACAGAATTTGAAGCCTATAAGGACAGAGTTGAAGATATGCAACTTTGTGCAGAAGCTCAGCACGTCCAACGAGTAGTGACCATGTCAAGGGAAGTAGAAGAGATCAGGAAGAAGTTTGAGGAAAGGTTACGGAGTTTCATACAGCTGCAGGTGCAGTATGAGAAGGACAAGCGCACAGCTCTGGAAGATTTGAGAGCTGCCCACAGGCTTGAGATTCAAGAACTTCTGAAGACTCAGCAGAGTCAAAATGCTACCTTAAGTAAGGGGCAAGAAAAGTTAGAGGAACTTCACAGAATGGAGCTGGAAGACTTGAACAAGAAGGTTGAAGAGTTAAGGCTGGAAAGAAAAAAACTCATTGAGGACTACGAAGGTAAACTCAGTAAAGCGCAGTCCTTCTATGAGCATGAGTTGGATTCGTTGAAAAGGTCTCAGCTTTTTACAGCAGAGAGCCTGCACGCTTGCAAAGAAAAAGAAGCAGAGCTGAGGAAAGAATTCCAAAATCAGGAAAGTGTGTTACGGAAGAACCTGGGAAAGCTTAAAACGGAATTGCAGATGGTCCAGGATGAAGCTGCCAGTCTGCGGGAAAAATGCCAAAAACTTCAAGTGGCTCTTGGCACCGCCGAAAACAATGTTCAGGTGAGAGCAGCGCTGCGCTGTTCGCGGAGCGGCAGTGTGTTTTCCCTGTTTCAGCTGTCTTTCCGTGAGGCTGGTAGGTTGAGGTGACTGGAAGACGTAGACTCATTTTTCTGTCACTCATAGTTATCATCTGCCTCTATGTACTTAATTATACTTTTATGTGTTTCGTTTTTCCAGACCAAATTAGTCCTAATTTATTTCTTTAAATATATATTTATTGATATGCTTTTACATTTGTATCTTTTTATACGTAATTTATTTTTTTATATGCTTTATGTTCCCATATAATCTAGAAGACCCTATCCAGGAGAGAGTTTTGGTCTCCTTTTCAGCTGTTGATGAACAGAATGGGATTGTAGTTGCAGTCTGCAAAGTGTAGTGTACTCAGCCCTCAAGACCATCGCCTCTTAAAGGACATCCAAAAAACCCCAAAGCAAATCCTGTTCCCCTCCCTACAAAGGAAATAAAACCCCAAACCATGAAACAAAGATCAAAAATACCTAAGAAACACCTTTGCAGAAGGTCACCACAGAAGCTCATATTAGAAAAAAAATAGAGGGAAGGAGGATGCTGGTGACTGGTGCTATTGGAGATGTTTTAGTGACAAACAGGATTGCCTGCTAGCAAAGTGGTTAAGCTTATTATCCAGTCAGGTGCGTGACAGCAGTGTCATACAACTGGCACAGAAATGCCAGGGCTGTTCTGTGTCCCGTGCAGGCTTACTTGCCGGGGTTGATTGTGACTTACTTGCCTAATGATGCTGAGTGGTACAGAGGTTTGTGGGAGGCCAGGAAAACAGACTGTTTTATGAATATTTTGAGTATGTTCTATTAGAACATCTTCAGTGATGTTTTCACAAGCAGTATCTGAAATCCTGCACATATTTTCAGCAGGTGCTGGCTTTGACCGGGATGGAGTTACTCGTCCTAGTAGCTTGTGTGGGGCAAGGCTTTGGGTTTGTGCTGGAAACAATGTCAAAATTAGACTTGTGTGGGTTTGACGTGTCTGGATATGATGCTGTGCCCAGCGATACGAGCCTGAGGAGAAGGAGGAGGTTGCAGGCCATGTTCAGAGGGATGGCATGTGTTTCTTGAGTTACTATTGCAGTGTGAGTTTGGCTTTCCTGGAGGTGGCTGAGCACCTGCCAGGAGAAGGGAAGTGGTGTGTGCATGGCTTCTGATTCACTCATTAAACTGTATTTGTCTTACTTTCACCATCATGACTCCCTCCTCCACCCCACTGAGGGAGACTGAGTAAGTGGCTTTGTGGGACTTTGCTGCCTGCCAGAGTTAAACCACAACACAGGGTTATTTAGATACCAAAGCTTCTTGCCATTAAAGGAGGACAAGACAGCCTGGAAATAAAAAGACTGAATTTTTTTTGGTCAGAAAAAAAATAGGATGGACTATGCTGGGCTTGAAGGAAAGGATTCAGAGAAATTCTCTGATTTTGGTAGCTGTGCTGGTGCCTGGAAAGCCATACTCTCTCTAGGCAAGCTGAAGTGTCTTGTATTTGGCATTTGTAGTTACTCTGCACTTTCAAAGCCAGAAGTACTTCTAACATGATTCTCCTAGTAATTTTTGTAAGATCTTTGTGTGGAGCTGAGATGGGCCATGACCTCCTGCTCTTATGAATCTAATTCTACCCTATCTTTTGGTTTGTCCAGCTTTCTTATACAAAGACTGAAAGAAGGCTGGTGCCTTTTACCAGATGTTGGCTTCAGATGTTCAGATGTTGGCAGACAGAAAGTCTGTTTCCAGCACTTTTTGGTTAACGAAGCAGGACTCTTGCCTTTCAGTTGACCACATGGAGGAGGTGGGCTTCTGGCCAGCTGCCGTGAGGAGGAAGCCCACTGTTGATCAGTTGTCTGCTAAAGAAGACAACTGATCTTGTCTCTCTTGGCCCCAAAGAACAGGAAAATGTGTAGTACAATAGTCATGTCTGACTGCCAAGTCAGGTCCTGCATTGCAGACAAGGTGATCAAAGGGACAATCTCCCTACTGCAGTCTGTGCATCACATCCAGTGTTTTCTCCAATTGTGTTTCCTGGTTTAGTTTCCAAAATGGCCCTTTGCTCTTCCAGTGACTCACATGATTAGAAGTGTACTCCAATCTTCAAAAAGGGTAAGAAGGAGGACCCCAGTAACTACAGACTGGTCAGCCTCACCTGCATCCCAGGAAAGGTGGTGGAACAATTTATCCTTGTCGCTGTCTCCAGGCATATCAGGGACAAGAGGATCATTAAGGACAGTCAGCATGGCTTTATAAAGGGAAGTCATGCTTGACCAACCTGATAGCCTTTTAGGAGGACATAACCAGGTGGACAGATAAAGCAGTGCATGTGGTCTATCCTGACTTGAGTAAAGCATCGAACACAGTCTCCCACAGCATCCCTGCAGCCAAACTGAGGCAGTGTGGTCTGCATGACTGGGTAGTGAGATGGATGGAGAACTGGCTGCAGGACAGAAGCCAGAGAGTAGTGGTCAAAGGGACAGAGTCTGGTTGGAGGCCTGTATCTAGTGGAGTGCCCCAGTGGTCAGAGCTGGGACCGGTCCTGTTCAATCTATTCATTGATGACTTGGATGAGGGATTAGGGTGCACTGTCAGCAAGTTTGCTGATGACACAAAGCTGGGTGGTGTCGCCGACACCCCTGCAGACTGTGCTGCCATTCAGCGAGATCTGGACAGGCTGCAGAGCTGGGCAGGGACAAATTTAGTAAACCATAACAAGGGCAAGTGCAGAGCCTTGCATCTGGGCAAGAACACCCCCAGGTACCAGTATAGTCTGGGGACTGAGCTGTTGGAGAGTAGTGTGGGAGAAAGGGACCCTGGAGGTCCTGGTGGTCAGCAGAATGACCACGAGCCAGCAATGTGCCATTCTGGCCAAGAGAGCCAGTGGCATCCTGGGGTGGATCAGAAGTGGGGTGATTAGCAAGATTAAAAGAGGTTCTTCTCCCTCTCTGCTCGGGCCTGGTGAGACTGTGTCTGGAGTGTTGTGTCCAGTTCTGGGCCCCTCAGTTCCAGAAGGACACAGAACTGCTGGAGACAGTCCAGCGCAGAGCCATGAAGATGATGTAAGGAGTAGAATACCTCCCTTATGAGGAAAGACTGAGGGAGCTGGATCTCTTTAGCTTGGAGAAGAGGGGTGACCTCATTAATGTTTCTAATTAATGTGATGGGTGGGTGTCAGGAGGACGGAGCCAGGCTCTTCTCAGTGGTATCTAATGATAGGACAAGGGGCAGTGGGTATCAGCTGGAATATAGGAGGTTCCACGTAAATATGAGAAGGAACTTCTTCACGGTGAGGGTGACAGAGCACTGGAGAGCACAGAGAACGGACTGCCCAAGGGGGTTGTGGAGTCTACTTCCTGGAGACTTTTTAAATCCTGCCTGGGTATGTTCCTATGCAACCTGATCTAGGTGATCCTGCTGTGTCAGGGGGATTGGACTGGATGATCTTTCGAGGTCCCTTCAGATCCCTGAGGCTCTGTGATTCTGTGTAGCTTTCCTTTTGGAATAAGGTCCCTTTTCCTTCATGCATGGCTCGGAGCAAACCATTGCCACGCTGCCGTAGAGCTGCTCCCACGAATAGCTCCATCAGGCTTCAAACATACTGAAAGTTATGTAACTGCTTGCTTGCCTCTCATGCAGCTTAATCTGTGAGTGTTTAGGACTCTCAAGTTGCTGCCCAAACCCTGTGGAACATGTTGTTATTATTCGTTGAATCATGAGCTGCTTTGGGTTGGAAGGCATCTCACCCTTCATACGCTCTTCTAAGTGTGCTACATCTCTAATCTGCACCCTTGATGTGCCATTTATCCAGCATCTCACAGTGTCTTGTTGATTTTCTTTTGAACAACACGTAATACAGAATGAGTGTGGTGGTAATACCCCGGGATTTGTGTGTGAATGAAGCAAATTCACTGAGTGGTCTGTACTGTCTATCTAAACGTGGCCGTGGCAGTGTGCACTAACAAGCAGAACTCTGCTTCCTCCAGGTTCTTCAGAAGCAGCTTGATGATGTGAAGGAGGAGGAGATGTCACTGTTAAGCAAACACAAAGAAGTGGAAAGTGAGCTAGCAGCTGCTCGAGAGCGCTTACAGCAGCAGGCCACTGATCTTGTTCTCAAAGCCAGTATGTATGTCAGTACCTTCATCTGCAAAGAATTCCATCTACTTTCTGTAGCCTTTCCTTTTTCTTGTCAACCTTTTGTAGCTTTAAGACTATTCAGAGCTGTCCATAAGAATTGCTGACATGATTTAGGGGTTTTAACATGTTTTGGTACCCCGTACGCTGTACGTAAGGCTGTCTTTGCGTGTTCTTTATGTCTGAATGTACTGTTTGTGTGGCATGTACCCAGCTTCCGGGCCTTCTTCCCTTAACACCCCTTGTGCAGAGCACTTCTGCCCCTTGTTCTCCACAATCCCTGGGACGTGCTGCCTGCCTGGCTCCCCTCTGTGAGCGTTCTGCAGGTGCACAGCCATTTTGCTGACCCTGTGGTACTTTGCAGCTTGTCAGTGAAGTCATTTGTTATGGTTTTCATCACAGCTGTATTCCTGACTTCTCTGTGCTTACTGGCGTGTGGAAAGGCACAGCGAGTGGCTTAAGACTTGCCTGTCTGGACCTACTGGTGTTGTCTCTCTAGTGAACTGCTCAGCGGTACAGCATGGCTGTAGGCCTTCAACATTTTTCACTACACTCTAGGCTGAAAATCAGCCCCTGGCTTAACTTTGGCCTTGTTTGACTGGACTACTCATAGAAATACCTGATTGTCTTCCATACAAGTTAGCACGCGGCCAGGGGCCTTTTGCAAAAGTCACATTAGATAAGATCACCTTGTTTTGAAGGCTGAGATGAAGATGATGAAGGAGGTGGAGCACCTCCCTTATGAGTAGAGGCTGAGGGAGCTGTGTCTCTTTAGCTTNACACTGTGTCACCCTGCCTTAGGGCCAGAAGATACTTCACAGTACTTTCTGGCACTGCGATAGCTTACTATTGATAAGGTGCAAATAATCCCTTAATAAGTATTTACTCTTACTGTACTAGCTTGTTATCACAGGTGGCTGCACGTGGCACAGACCTCAAACTGTGTGTATGGCCTCTATCAAGGCTTTCTTTCTGTCATTTAAATAACTGAGCAGTTCCTGCAGGTGGAGGGAGTGTGTCTGATGCCTAGGATTGCTTCATTCCTAGGACAGGTGCCACTGATGGCACTTACTAGCCAAAGTAAAGGCTAGTGATAGACTAGGCTGTGTATTTGGACAATACAGAAGCCAGCAGGCACCCGTGACAGTGAAGTATTACCTTCAGAAAGGGTAAAAAAGAAGATCCAAGTAACTATAGACCAGTTAGTCTCACCTTTGTCTCAGGAGTAGTGATGGAATGGTTCATTCTGGAAGTTATCTCTAGAAATATTGGTGACAAGCAGGTAAGCAGAAATAGTCAGCGTGGATTTATCAAGGGGAAGTCATGTTTGACTCCTTTGATAGGCTTCTATGACATTGTCACTAAATGGGTAGATGCTGGGAGACCAGTGGGTATGGTCTACCTCGATTGTAGTAAGGCTTCTGACACAGTCTCCTGTAACATCCTCAAGAGTAAGTTTAGGAAGTGTGGGACTGAAGGACAGATTGTGGCTTGGATTAAGAGCTGGCTATAGAACACAGCCCTAAAAGCTCTCCAGCAGAGTCTAACTGAAGCCCTGTAACCAGGGATGTCCCCAGGGATCTGTGCTGGGGCAGGCTTTGTTCAGTGTCTTCATTAAAGGTCTTGACAATGGGAGAAAGTGTGTCCTCAGCAGGTTTGCTGATGACACTAAGCTTCGTGGTCTGGCTGATTCATTTGATGGCTCTGTAGCCGTTCAGGAAGACTGGCACAGACGAGAGGGCTGGGCAAAGAGGAATTTAGTGAGGCTCAACAAGAATCAGTGCAGAGTCTTTCGCCTGGGAAGGAGTAATGAGAAGCATCAATACAGTTTGCAGGAGGATCTACTGTAGAGCACCTCCATGCAGAGGGGCCTTGGAGTTCTTGTGGACAACAGATTCACCATGCAGCAGCACTGTGCTCCTGTAGCCAAGAAGGCCAATGAAATCCTTGGATGGATCATGCACCCAACAGAGACACAGCCCCTAGGAAAGGCGCAGCCCCCACAGGGGGGCATTGGCAGCTGCTGAGGGCAGAGAGAGAGCGTTTGGCAGAAGAAGCCATGGGACAAGCAGCGGTGGGGGGAGGGAGAAGGCCTCCGCTCGCTCCCCTGCACCCATCTGTGGGCATGGGGAGTGGTGCCTGTACCCCCTCCCATGCCCCACCGGTCTGCTCTGTCCACAGGCGGGCACGTGGTGGCTGCCCGCGCCGCTGCTGGGCGCAGAGACGGCAGTAGCTCTGTTGCTGCCCCAGGGGCTGCGACCGATCCCACCACCACAATCAAGCGGAGGCGGCAACCACGCTGCAAAAGCTGCAGGCGGGCAGAATGGTAGAAGTGAGACTCGACCCCTCCGGGCCAGGCACGGGAGTCAGGCCGAACTGCGATGGCAACGCTGAACCGACACCACCGCGGGCTGGCTGCTTTGAGGAGACACTGGAACTGGTGAAATAGAGGCTCCTGGAAACGGTGAGCTGGACGACAGCCTCCCAGCCCCATGGTGCGGTGCCACCGTGGCCATGCGGTCGCCGCCATTTTTGCCTGCTCTCCACGGGGGCCACACAGACCATGCAGTTGGCACCATTTTGGTTTGTTGGACTGCAAGGAAAGAGAGGCGGTGTGAGACCCGAAGCTGAGAAACTGAGGGACTGTGTGAGCTGGCGGGAGAGAGTCTTTGAGTGAGAGATCAGGGAAATATTGGGGTTTCAAGTACTCCTAAGGGGTGGCTCCCTTTTTGGACTGCTAGGTGTCCCTTTGCCCAGTGGATCTCGGAGCGTTGAGAAAAGGTGGAGTTTGAAGTGTTCCAAGGGTGGGTTCCCTCTTCTGCTGCCGTGTGCATGCATTTCTTTCCCCCAGGAGACCTTGTATAAAGCCTCTGCCTATTTGGGGTTTTCTCTTTTCTGGGTCTTAGATGTAGAGTGAATACATCTGCTAGTTTTTTTAATAACTGTTTCTTTGCCTGACAGATTCCACCTGAGAACCACCCCCCCCAACACGTAGCTGCCTTTCTTCTGTTTTTATTTGGTTCTAACTCAGGACAAAAACAGACAGAGATCTGATTGAGAGGGTTCAACGGAGGGCCAGGAGGATGATTAGGGGACTGGAGCACCTGCCCTATGAGTAGAGATTGAGAGACCTGAGACTTTTCAGCTTGGAGAGGAGAAAGTTACGAGGGGACTTAATCACTGTCTGCAAATACATGAGGGCTGGGTGCCAAGAAGAAAGAGACAATCTCTTTTCACTTGTGCCCTGTGATAGGACAAGGGCCAGTGGGTGGGATTTGGGGCACAGGAACTTCTCTCTCAACATAAGAAACAGTTTCTTTACTGTAAGGGTGACAGAGCACTGGAATAGGCTCCCCAGGGAGGTTGTGGAGTCTCCTGCTCTGGAGACTTCTAAGACCCATCTGGATGCATTTCTGCGTAACCCATCTTAGATTTTGTGATGCTGCTTGAGCAGGGAGGTTGGACTTGATGAGCTCTGGAGGTTCCTACCAACCCTAATGATCTGTGTATCTGTGTTCTGGTGCCTGTAAAGAGCTAGAATGAATGGGCTTCCTGCTGACAGCACCTCAAATCATGGCTCTCACTCTTCAAACACTTCTGTCTGAGGCACTGAGAAAAATTTTGGACCTGAGACTGCTGGAGAGTGAAACCTCCCCCTGCTGATATTCGGTGGTTGATCATTATTTCTCTGCATAGGCACAGGCATGGGAAGGGGTCAGCAGTCAGCCCCAGCTTTAGTGGAAATAAACACCCAATTGAACCAACTTTGGAAATCCTTATTGCCAAAGTCACCTTTTATCTCCTAAACCTCTCCCAGACTAACGAGCTTCTGTGCTCGGATCAGTTACCTAGCAGCAGTATTTTCAGCAATGCAGACACAGATTCAGAGGAACAAGGGAAATATTTATGACTTCAAAAATTCTTTTCTCACTGGTGCTTGGAAGGGCAGGATTATACTATCTATATATGTATTAAAAATATGTGTCAAGCAATGAAACACAAGCTGCTAACCTGCAAGAGTTTACAGTTTCTTACAAAGAGACCTTAGCCCTGTCCTTGTAGCCAGATGAAGTGTTTCTGGAGGTTTTAGGGGCTGTAGCTGCTATACCTAGCATGCTGGTTAAATTTTGGATTTGCTAAACCAGTAGCATCTTTGCCTTTGGAGATCAGTGTGCTGCTTTCTATTGTGTAGGTGATTGTGGGGTACAATTCTGTGAATGTAGTTCTTCAAGATAGGCTGTGCTTGTGTAGAATGATATCATAATATAGAAGGGACCTCCAAAGGTCATCTGGCCCAACCCTGCTGCAGTGAGCAGGGACATCCTCAACTAGATCAGGTTGCCCAGAGCCTTGTCCAGCTTCTCCTTGAATACCTCCAGGGATGAGGCCTCAACTACCTCCCTGGGCAACCTGTTCCAGTGTTCAAACCCCCTCCTGCTAAAGAACTTCTTAATAGCACGTCTCAGTCTGTCGGTCTCCAATGTGAAACCGTTGCCTCTTGTCCTGTCACTGCAGGTCTTTGCAAACAGGCCCTCTGCAGCTGCCTTGTAGCCTCTTTCAGGTACTGTAAGGTCGCCCACCTCTGCTCTCTCTTGGAGTCATTATGGAACTTTAAACCAGAAGAACTGAAAATAAGAAGCCCAGCACCGAGCGCTCTACTATTACTGGACATTTTACAGTAAAACTGATAAAAGTGAGAAGCAGAGGGGAAGGTAGCGTTGCGGTGAACCTCACGGAGGTCCGTGTGGAGGCTTCTGCTAGAGTTGCACTTTGAGGAATCACTGCAGGGATAAATGTGTACTTCAATTACATGAAACCACTGCTGGGAAGTTTTAAAGAGCTGTTTTGTTTTCAGGTCACATTGGAATGCTTCAAGCCACTCAAATGACTCAAGAAGTTACAATCAGAGATTTGGAATCAGAAAAGTCTAGATTAAAAGAAAAACTGTCCCAACTGGAAGAGGAAAGAAACTTACTGCAAAGCAAAACACAAAGTCTGGATGAGCGACAACGGCAGCAGATACTGGCCTTGGAGAAGGTTATTTGCCTTAGTTGCATAAGAACAAGATACTTAAAATCCTCAGAGGAAAAAACTTATGTTTTAATTTTGTTTGATGCAACTGAATTAGGAGCAGGAGTATGTTCTGACTAATGTAGGGTGTAAAGAGAGAGCAGAGGGAAGACAGGTTAGGTGGTCAGGTTGTGGCATCTCCTTCACTGGAGATGTTCAAGGCCGGCCTGGATGTGTTCCTGTGTGACTTGGTCAGGCTGATCCTGCTGTTGCAGGGGGATTGGACTGGATGATCTCTCGAGGTCCCTTCCAGTCCACAGTGAATCTGTGATTCATGTCCAGAATGCTTTGGGCTTTATTGAGCAGTTTAAGTTAATTTATGACCTTGTGTGTATATTGCTCATGTCAAAAGTGTCTCAATAAGGAGAACTAAAAATACGCTGAGCGTGTCTGAAACTACCCAAGTGACATCTTCTAAAGGTTTTTGATCCCTCGTTGCTGTTCTCCTAGCTTAAATAAAGCAAGAAGTAGGTTTTCATGTGGCTGTAGTACTTTGCATGGGTGTATTTCAACTACCTTTGTGGTTAGTGCATTAGTTATTCAGTGTTTGCTGAGGTTGTTTTGTATGGTAGTTAAATTGTTGTGCGTTGATGTCACCAGGAATGTTGTTTGTTCCTAAAATACTGTTAGAATTTTACTGCTTAATAGAAATAACTTTTCCTGTCCTTTGCAGAAAGTAAACGAAGCAAGGGAGACGCAGCGTGAGTATTACGAGAAGGAGCTGGTCAAATTGCAAGCGAGATTGGAAGGAGAGGCTGCGCAGCTGAAGGAGGCTCATTCTAAGACTTTAGAGGAATTGGCATGGAAGCACCACACAGCAATTGAGGCTGTGCATACCACTGCTAATAAGGATAAGAAGAAGCTGCAGATGGTAGGTTTGTTTTCTCAAATAACACATCTCTTGCAGAAAAAAATAGCTCTGATGCTGACTGCCGACAGAGGAGACATTTTCAACTCCCAGCTTCCATCATAAAATGATGCTGAGTGTTGACAGTCATTTACCTGTGACTGGAATCCTGCAACTGAAAGGCCCAGGCCTTTTTGTTTCACAAAATTTGCTTCTTGTTGTGGGATAAAGGAAAGGACCAATTCTGAATGATTGTTTTCTAATCTGGTTGTAGGTACATCATAATCACACTTTGCCTTGTACAACACAAGAAGTAACATACAGTTTAGGCTTTGTTAGGCATGTGAAGTGTGTGAGTAAGTCAGGGAAGAAGCACTGAGCCTCAGCTGCAGAGAACAGTTGAATTTAGAGTCAGGAAGAAGCATTGTAAAAGGAGTCTTGGGATAGAGCAGATGATGTTTTATTGCAACTGGAAGACTGGGAAAGGTAACTGGGGTTTGGATGTGGAATAGAAGAGAATTCAAACGAGTGAGACTCTGGCACAAAAGTTCTGAAGTATATCTTTTTGCTTCAATTCTTCCATCTGTGAAGGGAGCTGTGAATATAGTGAAGCAAACGTGTCCTTGCAGAGTTGTGCTGCAGACCCGTGCAGCAGTGAAACTGAGACCCTCTGCTTTGTCAGCTTCTACTGGCAGCAAACAGGTTACGCAAGTAGTTTGTACACAAATTAGTTGTTGCCTATTGCACACCCTAATGCAGTGCTAGAACTAGCCAGCTACAAAGCTTAGTGTGCTTTCCACCCCAGTGAAGCACTGGGGGAATCTGGTTTTGGCTGAGGAAAGGCTGGCTTCCATTGCTTGTGGCAGTAAGCTGGATGACACTATGTTGCTGTCTTCCAGCTCTTTCATTTTCCTCAGGATTTTATGCCTTTCCATGACATTTTTTTTCCCTCTTGAATTTTTAAGTGCTTAACTCTGCACATTCTTGCCAATGCCTGTAGTTGTACTTGTTTCATGCCTGCTCTGGTCTGTGTCTTTCCATAGCTGTTTCTAGAATGCTAAGAAACCTGAGCCCAGGGCTACTCAGAGGCACTGAGTCGATGTTAAGCCTTGTGTTACAGCTCAACCCTAGGAGGAACTTCCTAAAGGAGCCTTGGTAGCTGCCTGAGAAAACCTAGGAATCTTGTATTATCTGGCTTCAGACCATCTTACCTGGGAACCTTAATTTACTTCAAGAATTGTAATACAATTAGTTCTTCACTGCTGTGATAAACTGTGCAGTGTAAGATACTGCAGTATAGAGTGAAGCTCTGAATTTTAACATGTGTGAAGTGTTTTGGGACACGTATTTCTTCTGAAAATGTAATCTGGATATTAATAAGTGTGAAGTATAAAATGGTAGTTTTCCTTAACAAATAAAGATTATGGATGTTAGAAGCTTAAGCTCATGCAGGAAAGACAGTTCATGCAACACTTGTCAGGGTTTGGATGTTACTGCACAGAGACTGAATGAAAACAGAGGTGTTATTTAATGAAGTTAAATCAACAAGTAGTCTTCCAGTGTCTTTTGGTTCTTCATCAATTTTCTAGACGTGGTGTAGGGATTTTTTGAATTGATTGTGACAGCCCTGTCTGTTCTGTGGGGATGCTGTGTGGATGATACACAGGTAAAGGCTGGATCATCAGCACGTTATCAATTCTGTAATGGGTGAAAATGTCTGTGTTCTGTCAGAGAAATGTAGATATCTTTTTAATGATTTTGATAATTAAGTGTGAAGTGAAACTCTTGATTGAAAGGGAAGTCCCATTTTGTTTCATTTTATGATTAATCCAGCATGTCAGATTAAGAATATTAACTGAAAAAAATAAGGCATACATTGTAAAATGAAGTAAATGTTCATGTTTTAATACTTTTCAAGGACCTTAAAGGGCAATTCTTGGTTGAAATTGGGACTGTACGTGCCAGGAGAGATAATTCTGAAGTGGTGCACCTGTATTGTTGGATGACTTCATGGCAAGAGTTTAATGCTTTTTCTATTCTTATTTCTGAAGGAGTTGGAGCAGCAGTTTGAGAAGGAGAAACTGCATTTGGAAGATGATAAGAATCAGCTTCGACAGCAGCTGGAAAATGTGAAGGAGGAGCTGACCACAAAACTGACTTGTGCCAACCAGGAGGCAAGGGTTTACTTACTTGTGTTAACTGATGGGCCTGTGCATTAGAGCATGTTGCACCAGCGTTGATCTTGTGCTTAGTGCTAGGACTGCACTGATGGGGCTGGTTAGGGCCTTGTTTCTGTTTGAAGTCATGAGGTACTTGATAACTCCTGACCCCTGATTTTATTTCCTTAACAAAATTAACAAGCCAAAAGAGACTGAGGTACAAACCAGTTGACATGAGCAGCCCTTCTTGTTTGAGTTCTGCTTATTTTCTCTGTAGATACTCTGTAGATACAGTCTGAGGATTGGCCTGTACACAAGCTCTGCCGGGAGGCAAAGGAAAATTAACTCTTGTAATTGTAAACTTCAGTCAACTGCCTGACTTGTAGAGTATCTTCCTGTATTTCCTTCAAAAGGTGACATGAGACCTCCAAGATCATCAAGTCCAACCATCAACCTGACTCGCCCTGCCCACTAAACCACGTCCTCCAGGGCCACATCTACAGCTACCTCTACAGATGCCACCACCCCCTCTCCCTGTTCCCATCCCTGGCCACTCTGTCAGGGAAGAAATTGTTCCTGATGTTCAACCTAAACCTCCCCTGGCACAGCTTGAGGCCACTTCCTCCTATGCTGTCGTGTTGACTTGGGAGAAGCAGCCAGCTCCCACCTGTCTACACTCTCCTTTCAGGTAGCTGTAAGGAGCAATACGATCTCCCCTCAGCCTCCTTTTCTCCAGACTGAACAACCTCAGTTCCCTCAGCTGCTCCTAACATCAACTAAAATAAGGAGTCTGGGCTAGGTGCTGTTTAGTGGTTGAGCCTGTGTGCATTCTTAAGCCAGGAAAATAGGATGCAGTGCACTTTGTGTCTTGAAGGAGCGAGAGGAAACACGAAGTCAGTAAGTTTGGGTGGCCTGTTCAATCCAACAGCGCTGTGTTTGAGTTTACTGCTACCTCTGCATTAAGCACATGGCCCAAGTGCTTCACTTCACCACTGCTTCCTCGTAGATTCCCATTGGCAGGAGCTTGTCAGTGTCTTCACTGACCTGGAAAAAGCATCCCTGTGAGATGTCTGGCTGGTCTTTACCTTAACTCTTACATTTCTACTGCCAGTCCCTTTTTGTGTTTCTTAGATGTCACTTAACGAGCCATGGTCAATAGTTAGTCTTGAACTTAACTTAATAGTTAGTCTTGAACTCTCCCTTCCTACCTGAGTCTGAGATTCCATGACATTGCTTTCTGTAGATGTTGGCTCATTCTGGCTTCCCCTCTGAGAAAGCTGGCTTTGAATATCTGTGTAATCTTTTCTTTTTGGTGGGCTTGTGAGAGTGGTTATCTTGACTAAAGGATGAGCTTTAGGGTAAAACCCTTTTATGCTTCTTTCTAATGTTAACCTACTTAAAAGCAGCGTAACCTTAAATACATGCTAGGTATTTTTTGAGAGTTCAGGGTAACCCAAGGTACTAACTTTGTCACAGGATTCTCAGGATAAGGCTGCCTGTTGAGATAGCTGCTTCTTTTCAGCGTCGACCAGCCAGGACCTTCCAGGAAGGCTCTCTGTCACTTCACAGAGCAGTCTGAGGATTGGCCATATGCAGACAAAGGATACTCAATGACATTATGAAGGACCATTTTAGACAGCCTCCAGCATTGCTTTGTCATCAGTAGAGCACACCTAGACCCAGGGTGTGGTGTCGCTGCATGTTTCCGTAGCCTGTAGACCTGCAGACTTGCTGTTGAGCTTCATGCCAGTGGTGGGTGCTGCCAGATACACCTCGCTGGTGCCTGGACACGCATGGACTCTCCTTTGGGTACTAAAGGTCTGTAAGTAGTTACTGCTTTGTTGTAACGTGCTGAACAAGTAGACATTACATCAGAATGTAAGTCAGCAGTGTGCCCAGGGGGCCAAGAAGGCCAGCAGCCTCCTTGCCTATATCAGAAACAGTGTGGCCAGCAGGACCAGGTTGGTGATTGTCCCCCTGTTGCTGGAGCACTGGTAAAGCCCCACCTCGAGTGCTATGTTCAGTTCTGGGCACCTCACTGTAAGGAGGACATTGAGGTGCTGGAGCAGGTCCAAAGAAGAGGCTGGTGAAGGGTCTGCAGCACAAGGCTCTTCAGTCTGGAAAACAGAAGGCTGAGAGGAGACCTTCTCAAAGTATGGTGTAGAGAGGTGGGCGCTGGGGTCTTCGTACAAGACAGAACAAGAGGAAATGGCCTTCAGTTGCACCAGGGGAAGTTTTCCAACCTAAACAATTCTATGATGGAGCACGGATACTAGATTGAGCTTCACGTAGACTAACGTATGGACAGGAATCTGAGAGCAGGAATAACGTGCTGCGCCCTGGCACGAGTTAATTCATCCATTAGATTAGAGTTTATACTGTCTGAAATAGCAGTTGTCAGTGTCTTAGTTCACCTAAAGCCCACTTCCTTACAGTAAAGAACTTGTATCTGAAGCAAGGAGAAGAAATTACATAAAAGTTGGAGAAATCCTTAATCTTTTTTTGATTTTTATAGTAACTGGTTTGATTTTTATAACACGAAGAGTTATCAAGAGGAGAAGAGGCTTTGCAAATAGACGTGTATCTAGACTAGAATCAGAAAACAGTGGAAGAAAAAGAAGCCAGGGTGGCCTGACTACTCTCATCAGTAATTCTGGCAATTACAGCTGCTTTATTACGCCACAGGTATGTCGCCTGCAAGACCTAGTGCGGAAAAGTGAACAAGGCCTTGGTACTGCAGAAGGACACATCTCCAGTCTTCAAGAAACTCAGGAAATACTCCAGAAGGAACTAGAATTAACTAGAGCCCGGCTGCGAGAGACCACAGATTCACTGTATAGTGTTGAGGTAATCCTACTGCTGGAGACTAAACTATGCAAAGTGCACTCGCAAGGACTTTGCTCCTGTGTTTAAATCAGCAGTAAGTGTTTTCAAAGGGTAGTAAGGAGCTTCATATGGCTTCATAAAAAGAGACAGTTCTTATTTCAAGCAGAGACAAAAAGAAAACCAGCCTGGAAAACTAGGATAGGTTGATGTGGGTGTTTTTGTTTGGCTTATTTTGTCGCTGCTTAGGCGTTCCGGGGTTGGATGGGTGTTTTATGTTTCCAGAACACTTTTAGCATTTAACAGATATTGCCACCAGCACATCTTTCTGTGGTGAACAGAAGTTGTAGCTGCCAAAGGATGTCCCTGCAAAATAGAGCCAGAGCTGGGTTTTTCTTCAGAGGCTTTACAGGATTTCACGGAAATTAAAAAGGAAGTGTCGCACCAGCGCTACTTCAGACAGTCCTGCGTCTTGGTGCAAAACAAGATCCAGAGCTTACTAGCTCTGAAGTTCATCAAACCCTTTGTAGGTTTTTCTCGGGCACGCATACAATGTTTTCCTCACATAGTGGGCACAGTCTCCAATGGAGGCTCACATTTGCATTTCAGAGGTGCTTGAGAATAGTTCCAAGGTATGTAGCATGATATCTTAATAGATAACCAATTATCATCACAAAATTGGACTGTTTTATGCAATTGAAGCTATGAATTTGTCCAAGCAAAAAATATTGGTGTTTTAGCTGGCTTAGATGGACCAGGAACTGTCGGTTATTTTGTGAATAGTTCAGTGACTTGAATGCCAAGAGTAGCCTGTCCTTTTCCTCCCCTCAGTAAGCAGTGTAGAAATAGAGCAGCACGTATGAAACACAAATAAATTCCCTCTCTCTGTTTTCATCATGCTGCTGGTGCTTTCTTAACAAAACTCGACTTGAATATTGTCTGGTTTCAGGGGGGGTTGTTATTTATTTGCTTATTTCAGGTGTGGACATAGATGCACACCCTGTTATAAATTATGGCTTACCCTGTGTTTTTTCTAATTGCTCTGGGTCTCCCCATGATCTCTTCTTCTCTCTTCACCTACCATGACATGTAAATATTCACCTCTAGCAGGTTACTGGCAGTAACATGTATCTTAATAGCTTTGAGTAGGAGGCTTTTTTCCTTTCTGTATTTTTCAAAATTCTCACATGAAAAAGTCTTCATGAAGCTTGTAGGTGGCCATATTTGCTTGTCATGAGCAAAGCAAGCACTGCTGCAACACGTGCATGTAAGTATGATTTCTGGGTGGCATCTGGTAATGTTCTGGGACAGGAAAAGCTTGACAGAAATTGAAAGGTGGTTTAAAGTCGGGGTTTCTTCTGTATTCAGACTGTGAAACCCTGTTTCTAGCAGGTTTGTCCAGGCAAGAAAACAGCAAGAAGCTACATGAGGTTTATATCAAATCCAGATAGCTCAGGCTTTGAAACTGAAGTACTAAATATGCTTGACAGGAACTTAAGCAACCTGCCCTCCTTCTGAAGGGAGCAGGACTTAATGACCTTTGAAGGTTCTTTCTGACATAGATTATTCTGTGATTCAGTGTAGCAGCACTGGAAAATGTTATCTCCAAAATGAGACTTACTGGAAAACTGCCCTGTATAGCTTTCTGTGGGAGTGCAGAACTGTGTTCCACAGCGAAGAGATGGCAGCGGATGTTTAGGTGTTAGTTGTGTGCAATTAGGAATCAGAGGCTGAAAAGGTTATGGCTCCACTTTGGTCAGCCACTTGTAACTAGTAGTTTTTTACTGAATAAACTCATTTAAGGCTTGAAATAATTTGTTTTTTCTGCTGATCAGTCTCTATTGTGAAGTTTGTGTTTGCAGGGCGAATTGGATCAGGAGAGACAACAACACGAGGCAATGATTGCTGCCATGAGAGAAGAGGAGAAGTTCAAAGTTGACAGAATGGCTCGTGACTTGGAAATAAAATGGACAGAAAATCTTCGGCAAGTATTAGATTTGCTTAGTCTTCAATGAGCAGAAAAGTATGCGTGACGTGCGAATGTAACAGCAAATGAAACGTAAAGCAAAGGCTTCTCTTACTGTCTGAGCTTTTCCAGTTTCACTACATTCTGGTTTTTTGACCTTTGATTGTAGACAGGAATGTAATAAGCTTCGTGAAGAGCTGAGGCTCCAGCACGAAGAGGATAAGAAGGCAGCCATGACTCAGCTCCTGCAGCTGAAAGAACGTGAAAAAAATGCAGCAAGGGACGGGTGGCAAAAGAAAGTCGAAGATCTTCTAGACCAGGTAACTACGGTCTCTCTCAGAATTGGAATGCCACTGCAGTTTAGTGGTTTATTACTGATTGACTACATGAAGTTGGTTGTGACATCTGTCTTTGTTTGCCTAGTGCTTGTTAAACATAATAGTTCTTTAACTTTTAAAGGAATGCATGAATATGTCTTAAAATTAGATGCATGTCCTTCTTTACCCTAAACATGAATAAAGCTTTACAGATGGTGTTGGAGAGAGTAGGAGGGTGTCGACAATCTCACCTCTGCAATAAATGTTTTTTGTTGTATTCAGCCTGTTCACCTGTTCTATTACAGTATTTACCAGTGCAAATTGGTAAGTAATTCACAGTGATAACACTATAAATCCCTGAAAAGCCACAATCTCCTTCCATCTCTGTGACATTTATTACAGCTGTGTCTTCTCTTAAGCAATTTTGAACATCGTTCTGGGAAATATTTTTACAAAGACTGGGTTTTTCAATTTGCAGCTTGTATTTATAAACTTGGTTGTGTTACAGAGTCACAGAATCATAGAATGTTGGGGGTTGGAAGGGATGGCTGGAGATCATCTAGTCCAATTGCCCTGGCAGAGCAGGTTCTCCTAGAGCAGATCCCATAGGAACACGTCCAGAGGGGTTTGGAATGTCTCCAGAGATGGAGACCACAACTCTCTGGCATCCGTTTCCAGTGCTGTGAGAGTGTCACTCTCACAGTCAGAAAGTTTTTCCTTAATGTTCAAATTTAATCTCCTTTGTTCTAGATCAGGGGTCCTTAAACCGCTGCCCGCAGGCCAGATACGGCCCCTCAGAGGGTCCAGTCCGGTCCGCCGGTATTTACCCGCTCCGCCGAGCAGCCGCAGTCTGCTTCTTCCTGCCGACTGCGCGGCCAGGCTGAGGCATGCAGCTCGCCATCTCTCCCTCCTGCTCCCAGACAGGACAAACTACAGCCCGGCCCCTGACACTGTCTGGGGGGACGGGACCCAGCCCCCTGTTTAAAAAGTTTGAGGACCCCTGTTCTAGATTAAACCTGTTGCCCCTTGTCCTGTTGCTGGGGCACACCAGAAGAGCCTGGTCCCATTACCCTGACACTCACTGTTTAGATACTTCTAAACATCGATGAGATCCCACTCAGTCTCCTCCTCTCTAGGCTGAACAGCCCCAGCTCTCTCAGCCTCTCCTCCTGAGGAAGATGCTCCAGCCCCCTGATCACAATTCACACAGCAGACTTGCTTTGTACTTTTTCCAGACCGTAAACGTGGTGGAACTGATTTTATTACCTGCAGTCTGAAAGAAAAGTTGATAATGAGCAAATACTTTCTAAAGCAAGAGAAACAGATTTTCAGACTCATTAAAAGATGTTGTTGTGGGATGGCTTTTAATTTTCTGTCTGATTTGAGAAGTGTAACAACTGAACACCACACTTGGTTCTTAGAGGAACAAGAAACTGTTTAGTTTGCTGATGAGGGATTTTGAGCTGTAAAATCTTGTGACTCAGGCTCATAAAAGCTGTGGGGTTTCAAAGTGCTTAGTCTGCTACTTTTTATGACAGAAATCTGGTAAGACTTGGAGTCATTTTACCCTTCCAGCCTTTGCCCAGGTTTCATCTGCTGTCTTTACTTCTGCCTAGAAATGGCATTTTCTCTAGGAAGGTGCTATTTGAAAGGAGTATCTGAAACTTCCCTGTAGTTTTAACATCTTTTAACATCCTTATCTCTGCCTTCTGAAAACACCATAATAAAGCTTAGGTACGTTTTCAGAAGGAGAATTAGTTTGTTGCAAGTGAGCTTTTTAGGTATTTGTTTACATACAGAAGAATGTTGAATTTCATGAGGTTCCTATTGGTCTGTGCCTGTAACCTAGATAGATTTTTCTGGATGGCAGCCACTACATTTCCCTGTGTTGTGTCCGCTGCACTATGCCTCAGCCCACCTTCTAGTCCTCCAAGCCTGGTGTCATCCACAAAGAGCATGCCTGTCTCCTTTTCCAGACCATTGAGAAGCATACCAAGAAGAGTAAGTCATGGAACAGACACCTTTGGAATTCTACTGGTAACAAGCTTTTAGATAGAGTGAGCCATTCTCTTCTAGCCTTTTAGCCTCCTAATCCAGCCACTTCTTGTCTGACGAGTAGCCCGTCCATCTAAATGGTCATACAGTTAGGTACAAGGATGGTAAAATTCTTGCTGAACTCAGTCACAAACACCCACGACTCTCCTCACATCCACCAGTCTAATCATTTCATCACAGAGGAACGTCAAAGATAGTGTTTTCATTAGGGGAGAGCGTGGGCGGTGTTTGGTCTGTGTTCCATAGTGGAAGGGTTATTCTTTGATTGTGTTGATCCAGAGGGATGCTGTTCTGAGTGGAAACAACGTTTGGCACGCTGTGACACACCAGAGCTGTTGCAGTGGAGCATGGCTGTGCCTGGCCGTCTGTCAACGTGCAATGAGGCCCTTCACCCAAAGCGCTGACAGTCTGCTTTCAGCAGAGGCAGCAGCAAAAGTGAGATGATTCTCCTGCTGTGCCTACATACATGCATGTGTGTATGTGTAGCTATGTATTTTTACATATGTGTGTCTAAAACAATTCTATAGAAATACACATTTTATATATATGCAAAGAACGGCATTGGAGCGTTGGGAAGAATTCAGATCTCAGTCCGTTAGAAGGATCTGTTTAGGTCCTGCAGCTTTTTTGACAGGTTTAGACCCTTTCAGCTACACTGAACTCAAACAGCATGAGGTTGTGCAACACGGCTGTGACACGGTGTAGTTCTTACAGCCAGCCTCAGTTTTCTATCTAAACTCCATTTCAAGCGTGTTTGAAAGGCATGAAGTCTATGTAAAGATGAGAAGGAGCGTAGAGGTGCAACTCATCTTTCTGCTGTTGTTTTTGACACCTGACCCGTTGGTCTGGACTGCGCCAGTAGTACCACACAGCAGTGTCTCAAAACAAAGAGTGAGCTCTGCTAAACCATTTGTAGCCTCCTAGCTTGACAGAAAGCATGTTCTACTTGTGCTCTTTGATGTTGAGAGGGCTTCTAGAGCTTCACCTTCTGGTTGTGTAAACGCTGTTCAGAAAGGTAGAATTCAGCAATGAAATGTTCATGAATATCAGTGTGTAATTGCCTAGTATCTATTGATGCACCTTAGCTTTGATTTGAAAACAAGCTACAAAGAGCTGCAGCAGGTAATTAATCTATATGAATGGTTACCTACGCAAAATGTGCAAGAACAGATTTATACTAAGGGACAGAATATTGTTACCGACACCGTAGGGAGGTACAACACAGACGACGGCCACCTCGGTGTGTTGCTGACAGGTGCTGGGAAAACCACATTCATAGCTATATCTGTAAAAATTAATTGACAGCTGCAAGTGGCAGCAATTGTAAAGGGTATGAAAATGTTCAATCACAATATTTAATGCCCATAAAGTGTATAAAAATGTTTTGTTGGGGTTGTTTAAAAATTATGTTATACGTGCCTACACATTTCTGCTAGTTGTTGCCCATCGGATAGGTGAGATCAACTCCTTGGAAAAAAGCAGTGTACTAGGTTTCATTTTCTGTTGGTTCTGCTGTATGGCCTCCCACAGAATGCAGGTAGGGTTGTTGTTTTTCTAGCAGGGTAGCTTTGGGATGAGTGAACTAATGGTGAGGCCTCCCACCGTCCTAGGGTGAAATCGAAGCGCTCAGCTCGCTCCCTGGAATGCCTGCACACCACTGCACGCAGCGTTGGGAAGCAAGCAGAAGGAGTTAGAAATCTCTGTCCCGTCAGGTGACTATGAGAGGGAATTCAGGGAACTTGG
>VXBP01001192.1:0-10594 GCA_013400115.1 Rhinopomastus cyanomelas
ATCCTGCTGTGGCAGGGGGATGGGGCTGGATCATCTTCCAAGGTCCCTTACAATCCCTAGTGCTCTGTGACTGTGATTCTGTCAGTAATGATGATCCTGAACAAATGGGAAAGGTTTAATTGTCCTCCAGCTCACTGCTACCAGTCTGCCTGATGCTAGGGCATGGAGGAAAAGGAGTTTAAAAGGCTGAGCACAAAGCATTGATTTCCTTCAAACACAGGAGAAGATGGAGCTGGACTGTTCACAGACACATGTGAAGTGACCAGACACAACAGACACAAGTTGCAGCAAAGAACATCCCACTTGATTCATACTAACACCAAAGGAAGTGGCTGCATATTGGGAAGAAGTTCTTCACCCACAGGGTTGTCAGGCACCGGAACAGAGAGAGCCTGAAGCTGCAGCAGGGGAGGGTTAGGCTGTCAGGAAGCCCTTCCTCATGGAAAGGGGCATCAGNGGGGACAGGGGTTAGGGGTGACCTGGCAGTGCTGAACGTTGGACTTGATGATCTTACAGGTCTCTTCCAACCGCAGAGACTCTTGGATTCCTTACTGATGATCTGGATGGAGGGATCAAGCCTACCCTCAGCAACTTGCAGATGACACCAAGCTGGGGGGTCAGTGTTGATCTGCTGGAGGGGACAAAGAAGCTGCAGAGAGAGCTGGACAGACTGGGTCAGTGGGCAGAGTCCAACAGGATGAGGTTTAACAGGGCCAAGGGTAGGGTCCTACACTTTGGCCACAAGAACCCCTGAAGCTACAGACTGCGGGATGAGTGGCTGGAGGCGGCCTGGCAGAGAGAGACCTGGCAGGACTGGGTGACAAATGGCTGAACAGGAGCCAGCAGGGTGCCCAGGTGGCCTGGAAGGCCAATGACATCCTGGCTTGGATCAGAAACCATGTGTCCAGCAGGAGTAGGGAGGTGACTGTCTCTGTGTACTCAACACTGGAGAGGCTGCACCTCAAGTAGTGCAGGCAGTGCTGGGCCCCTCACTTCAAGAAAGAGAACGAGGGGGCTGCAGTGGGTGCAGAGGAACAAAGAGGCTGGGGAAGGGCTGGACGGAAAAGCTGACAAGGACAAGCTGAGGGAGCTGGGGGTGTTGAGCCTGGAGAAGAGGAGACTCAGGGGGGACCTTCTCCCTCTCTCCAACTCCATGAATGGAGGCTGCGGTCAGGTGGGAGTCAGGCTCTTCTCCCAGGCATCCAGCACCAGGACGAGAGGGCAGAGCCTGAAGCTGCAGCAGGGGAGGGTTAGGCGGGATGTCAGGAAGCCCTTCCTCATGGAAAGGGGCATCAGAGCCTGGACCGGACTGCCCAGGGCAGCGGTGGAGTCCCCATCCCTGGGGGTGCTGAAGGGGCAGTTGGCTGTGGCCCTGAGCGCCCTGGTGTGGCCGCTGGGGTGACGCTGGGTCCTGGGTTGGGCTGAATGAGTTCGCCTCAATCACTCTGGGATTTTATGAGCTGCAGGCACCCTAACCCTAACCTTTACCACTGCATGAGTCCCTGCTGGTCCAGTTTGGTGTTTTGCTGGTTTCAGTGTTGTGATGATTGAAAAGGAACAAGGGAGAGAACCATTAATCACTCCCATAAATAGCACATGTAAACTGTTAGGCAACAGAGGCAGAAGGGAGGGCAGGGAGTCTCTACAGGACATGACTGATGACACATGTCGACACGGAAGATCCCTAGTCATAGGGCAAGACCAAACAAGCATGAAGGATGAAAGGAAGGAAGGTGTCAGACACATACAGATAGGGGAGTAATGAGAAGGTGCGACTGGACGTGCAGGAAGAGCTGGAACTCGTCCTGCCTTCTCTAAAACGTGAAGAATTATTTCTGAGTAAATAACCCTGTTACCACACTGGGGGGAGCTGTCTCAACGCCAGAAGCACTGTCTGGGCCAGAGTCACGAACACATTAGTTAACACCATCGCTGCTGCAGTAAATCCCCGAGCGCTCTGCACAGAACTTTTCAGATGTTTTTTGAAGCTGCAGGAGAGGAATAGACTCACAGAACATGAGGGATTGGAAGGGACCTCGAAAGATCATCCAGTCCATCCCCCTGCCACAGCAGGATCCACTAGATCCAGTCACACAGGAACACATCCAGGTGGGTGTGAAACAGAAGGAGACTCCACAACCCCCCTGGGCAGCCCCTTCCAGGGCTCTGTCACCCTCACTGGCAAGAAGGTCCTTCTCACGCTGATGTGGAACATCCTGTTTGCCTTGTCCTACAGGCAGACTGAAGTCAGACAGTGCTGAGGAGCCGAGAAGAAATCCTGTTGCTCGGCGTGTCTGTGGGTAACAGGGAGCACAGGTTCCTCACGAATCCATACCTTTGTCTCAGATGGCTTCATGGACTGAGGCTTTGATGCATCTGCAGAGGGTGACTGTTTCTGAAAGACAGAATAACTGATTAATTCCAGCTTTCTTGCAGACAGAACGTAACAGAACTCCAGAACATTAGGGATTCAAAGGGGCCTTGAAAGATCATCCAGTCCAATTCCACTGCTGCAGCAGGATCCCCTAGATCCAGTTGCACAGGAGCACAGGACCATTGTGTTAAGAGAGCACAGACCACTGGAGCTCATCGAATATCCAGATAAACAGGAGTAATTATTGAAAACTATCATCCAAGTTGTTATTTCAGTCTTATCTGGCCTGAATTTCACACCCATACAGGACTAAAGCAGTGCGACGCCCACACATCACCTTACAACATCATGCTTTTGCCTTCTGACACCGGGGTGTGAAAGCAAACTTCCCATGCAGGATGGAAACAAACCAAGGGTAGAAACAAACTCAAATCCTGCTCTCACACCAAATTTCCTTGCTGTGCAGAATCCATCCACATCTGTTGAGCAGAAGATATAATAATTGTATGTATTTAATAAAAATGTTTGCTATATAATAGATACAGAATCACAGAACCATCCTGGCTGGAAAGGACCTCCAGGGTCATCAAGTCCGGCCCTCAGCCCAGCAGCTCCCTAACCCCTAGACCATGGCTTCAAGTGCTCTGGCTACTCAGTTTTCAAACCCCTCCAGGGATGGGGACCCCACCACCTCCCTGGGCAGCCTGTTGCAGTACCCTGCCACTCTCTCAGCAAAGAGTTTCTTCCTAAGACCCAGTCTAAACCTCCCCTGATGCTACTTGAGGCCATTTCCCCATGTCCTATCATCAGGAATGTGGGAGAAAAGACCAGCAGCAGCCTGGCCACAACCTCCTCTGAGGGAGCTATAGAGAGCAAGGAGGTCTCCTCTCAGCCTCCTCTTCTCCAGACTCAATAACCCCAGTTCCCTCAGCCACTCCCCACAGGCCCTGTCGTTCAGCCCTCTGCACAGCCTCGTTGCCCTTCTCTGGCCCCGCTCCAGCCTCTTGGTGTCCTTCTGATCCTGTGGTGCCCAAAACTGGACCCAGTACTCAAGGTGCAGTCTCACCAGTGCTGAGTACAGAGGCATCACCACCCTCCTACTCCTGCTGGTTCCTGATCCAGGTCAGGATGCCACTGGCCTTCTTGGCCACCTGGGCACCCTGCTGGGTCCTGTTCAGCCGGCTGGCACCCAACCCCAACAGCCCCAGGTCCTTTTCCACCAGCCTCTCCTCCCCCAGGCTGTGTATGCGGTTATATCTGAATCCACTTCCCCCTTTTCTTAGCCATACGAAACATTCCGGGCCAAATAAGCAACCTCAAGAGGTTTCTATCTTTGATTAAAGGAACAATTAACCCGCAACACCGAAGGAACCATTAATTAATCCCCAACACACACACACAGACACTTCTCTACTGATCATGCAGGTCTTCTGGAAAATCCACAGCCCACCGGCTCTGTGCTCCCAGCCCCGGGGATGTTTAGTTCTGCCCCGGTTGTATCAAGCTTCAGACACCAGAAACCAAGGTCCCGGTTCCTCATCAATACTTCATAACGATGTCGTGCTGGCTCTCTGCTCCTGCCCCACATTTCTTGGCCCAGAGCAGCGGGTGCCACCTCCGTACTTAACTCACCGGCACGAGCTGCCCTCCCTCTGAAGCTCCTCCTCACAGTGGTATCAAAACTCACCCTGAACAAACAATGTCAGAAGTTGTGTAGTGACAAAGCAACACAACCCCACACGCCATCCCATGCTACCCCACACCAATGGAGACTTATTTCCACATAGAAAACTTCCTCACACCCGTAGCTTCTTGTAGGACAAGAACTTCCCCACAGTGAGACATCATAGAATTTGATGGGACGATCACACAACAGAGCATTAGGGATTGGAATGGACCCTGAAAGACCATCCAGTCTAATCCCCCTGCCAGGGGGGTTTGAAATGTCTGCAGAGAAGGAGACTCCACAACCCCCCTGGGTAGCCCCTGCCAGGGCTCTGGAACACTCACTGGGAAGAAGGTCCTTCTCACACTGACGTATGTGGAACCTCCTCTGTTCCAGCTGACACCTGTTGTCCTTTATCCTGTCACTGGGTGCCCCTGAGCAGAGCCTGGCTTCATCCTCCTGACACCAGCCCTTTCCATATTAATCAACACTCATGGGTTCACCCCTCAGACCCATCTCCCTCAGCTTTTCCTCATCAGAGAGATGCTCCCCTCCCATGATGATGTGCCCTGACCACCACTGCTTCTGGCATCCTTTGTAAGATGCTGGACTACTCCAAGCTGGAGAGATCTTGCAGCTGTCACCCTACAGAAATTTACAAAACCAACATCTGCTTCCATGGCCACTGACAGCCCACTCCAGTCCTGAGGCGGTCCCTTCAGCCCTCTCTCCCAGGCCATGAACCAACCCAGGGTCAGTCAGACAGGGACACAACATGAAGGCATCTCCAGCCTTTCCACCTGCACTGCTGCCCCTGTCACCTGGGATTTACTCACCCCCCAACAGCCCGGTACAGCCGTACATGGGGCAGGAGGACACCCGTACCTGGGCTGTGGCCACCCAGTCTTCCATGTTGGACCAACAGGTAGAGCAGAGGTATCCCACAAGGTACCAAACCTGGGCAGTCAGCGAGGTCTGGGTCTGCACAACAGGCAGGAGACACCAGAACGTGGCCCAGAGTGGGGCAATACCTGATGAGAGTCGATCACCTCGGACCCTGCGTGATGGGGTGACCCTACGCTAAGACCCTGTGAGCGCCCTCGGGTCACCGAGCACTGGGTCCAGACTTCTGGAGACTCCATCCTGCTCCTCTGGGATCTCTGGGGTGTTCAGAGGACTTGCTCTGAGCTTGGGAGGGACATTTCACCTCCTCCAGGCTGCCCCTCTGCCACCCTGTCTGTGTGTACTGGGGTGTGGGGGGGGGTACGCGGGTGCTCACCTTAGGCGGGTGCTCACACACCCCTCTGGATCCAGGCACCTCCTGTGCCCAGGTTCAGGTGGCCATACCTGCACACAATCCCCACACCCAGAGGTACCGCTGGGACCTCGCAGTCCCTGGTGTGAATGTCCTCACCCCAGGTCCGTAACCAAGCCCCCCTGTGCATCGCTGTGGGTCCTACAGACCCACCCCATTAACTGTCAGTTGGGTGGTGATGAAGGGCTGCTCAAAGCCAGCCCTTGGACCCACACCCCCACCGTCGGTGAATCTCAGACCGCTGCCTCCTCACAACAGCATCGGCAAGTTCTCCTCAGATGTGCAGGGGGAGGTACAGCGGGACAGGGAACAGCCTTCTCACCGATCCCCACCACCCCATCAGGAATCCACAGGCGACCCCACATTTTGCTTTATTGGCTCTCAAATAGCTTTTCCTTTTCCCTTTCTCTCAGTGAAATTAGCCCGAATTCCTTCTACTAATGACTAACAAGCTGGAATCTGCTCTGCTCGTCCTATTAGTCACCCTGGCCCTTGTCCATTTAATGAAACCACACGTGTCCGAGCCCTTCTCCTACAAACATTTCTCTTCCAATGACTGAAACACTCCTTCCCAGGTCCCAGCGCTGAGCACCACAATGACCTGCAGAGGTCAGTGGAAACCTTCCCAAGGAACCAGGGGCTGCTCATTCTACCTCTCCCAGCTGGATTAGGGTAACCTGCAGCAACTAAGAGAGGAGGAGTTTAAAAGCTCAGGGAGGAAGACGAGTCTCTCAGAGACAGGAAAAGAGTTTAGCTGGTGGCTACTGAGCAGCAGCTGTGCAGAACCTCCAGCCATCCTCTCTGTAAGCACTCAGGGCTGCATGAGGCATCACAGACTGCGGTGCTTTGAAAGGGAACTCAGAGCTCCCCCAGCCCCAACCCTGTGCCAGGGGCAGCGGCACCTCTCACCAGACCAGGGTGCCCATAGCCCCAGCCAACCTGCCCTTGGACACTGTCAGGGGTGACGGAGCAGCCACAACCTCCCTGAGCAGCCTGTTCCAGGGCCTCGGCCCCCTCCCAGGGAGGAATTTCTGCCTCAGAGCCCATCTCAATATCCCTTATTTGAGCTGGGACCCAGCCCTCTTGTCCCACCACCAGAGTCCCTCAGGGAAAGTCCCTCTCCAGCTCTCCTGTAACTCCTTCATAGACTGGCAGCTGCTCTAAGGTCCTGCCAGAGCCTTCTCCAGGCTGAACAGTCCCAACTCCCTCACCCCGTCCCCCGAACAGAGGGTCTCCAACCCTCTGATCACCCTGCTAGTGTGAAGGGTCTGTAACCAGGCTGAATCACAGAACATTAGGGACTGGAAGGGACCTCAATCACAGTATCACAGTAATGATAAGGTTGGAAAAGACTTTAAAGATCATCCAGTCCCCCCAGTGGCCAGGGAGAAAAGACCGACCCCTGCCTGACTACAACCACCCCTCAGATAGTGATAAGGTCACCCCTGAGCCNTAGACAGCGACAGGGTCCCCCCGAGCCTCCTCTTTTCCAGGCTAAACAAACCCAGCTCCCTCAGCCTCTCCTCATAGGGCTGATCTTCCAGCCACTTGACCAATCGAGTTGCCCTTCTCTGGACTGAGTTGCCCAGAACTGAACACAACACTCCAGGTGTGGTCCAACCAGTGCCAAATACAGAGGAAGGATAACCTCCCTTGGCCTGCTGGCCACACCATCCTTGATGCAGGCAAGGATGCCACTGGCCCTCTTGGCCACCTGGGCACACTGCTGACTCATGTTACGTTTGCTGTCCACTAGCACCCCCCAGTCTCTCTCCACCTGATAAGTCTCTAAGAACTCCACTCAAAGCTGCCAAGACCCCAATCTCGGCTGGCAGCCACCACTCTTCACGCCAACATCAAGTGACATCGGACATTCCCTTTCACTGCGGACTGCTCTCACTCTCCTCCCTGCCCCACAGCCAGCTGTGCCAGCTGTTACCCAGCAGCTGGATGGCAGAGGGGGCGAAGGAGCACACGGGGGTCAATATTAACACGGAGCCTGGCAACGGTGTCCCAGGCCCGCGGCAGTGGGGCAGGCACACCCCTGTCCTGTCCATGGCTCGAGCTAAACACTCCCCCCACACACAGCAGGGCCAGGATGAGCAGAGAGTAACTTGCCCAGGAGGCTGGGCCAGGCAGAGCCGGGCAGGGTGTTTGTTGTGTTGTCAGGGCTGCCCCTGAGCTGACAATGGATGGGAAAAGGAGCGTCAGCGGCACTGACGTGTGTTTTCTACTGTGGCTGCACCCCGAGTGCAGACGTACAAGTGTTGGAGTATGCCCTGTGCCAACCCTGGTCCTGACCTACAGGAACATCCCCTGAAGTCAGTGGGTAGGTGGGGGTCCT
Source organism: Rhinopomastus cyanomelas (assembly GCA_013400115.1). Classification (NCBI taxonomy): domain Eukaryota; kingdom Metazoa; phylum Chordata; class Aves; order Bucerotiformes; family Rhinopomastidae; genus Rhinopomastus; species Rhinopomastus cyanomelas. Next base: position 7,700 of record VXBP01001192.1, read on the forward strand.
GCCAAAGGGGTCTGTGGCTGCACAGCTCTGCTGAGAGCTGGGAGGAGTGTTGTACTGCAGGACAAAGCACCCAGGAGCTCAGCGAGTTCATCAGGAATCAGCACGTGGAGACAACCCCTGCCGAGGAACCTACAAACAGCATGAGACTCCAGGACTACCACAGGGAGGGCTCGAAAGACAGAAGTGAGATTACAGGCAAACTATCCTACTCTTCAAGAAGAGGGCTGCTGATCACAGAACTATTTAGGTTGGAAAAGCCCTTCCAGCTCATCCACTCCAACCTTGACTCCAGCTGTCTCAACTCTCCCTAAACCCTGTCCCTGAGGTCCAGATCTCCACGCCTGTAAAAAACAGCCAGGGAGGGGGATTCAAACTCAGCCTGTGCCAAGGGCTGAGAGCCCAAGCCAGGGAGATGTTTCTCCTCCGGTCCAACCTCAACTTCCCCTGGGGCAGCCTGACGCCATATGGTCGCAGCTGGGTCACAGCCTGCGCTGTCTCCAGCTCACCCAGAAGGAGGGACTGGCACAGACAGGCAGACCAGCACAGAAACTGCCCAACAGACCTCAGATGCTCTTGGCCACCAGTTACAGGCTGGCATTACAGCAGGGGCTGACAAAGAGTCTGGGGATCTAATTTGGGAAGAGGAGATAAAACCCTTAGAAACTCATCAGCTAAATTATCCAGGCAGGGTTCACGCTGCTGTTGAAAGAGAAGGTACAGAACCCCTGAGGTGGGTTTGTGCATCCAAACACACCCAAAAGCTACCACGAGCAGGCTGTTCCGTCACACTGGGTGACATCTCAGCGGTGTCTGATGAGAGGCAAGGTGCTACAGGAGAAGAAGAGGGAAGTGAAGGTGACAAGATATCAAAACAGAACAATTTTAGCAGCTCAGAGAGCTGTGTGGAACAGGAAACAGCGGGCGAAGACGTCTGAGAGCTCTCGGTTACAGACAGCCGGAAATCACTGACGCTCCCCACCGCCTCCATGTATTGGGGGCTGCTGCCAAGTGACGCTGCGGATCCGAAAACGCACAGAGAGGATCTGCCAGACTGAGGGAGGCCACTGCCCACCCTCAGCAGCACCACACAGCCAACAACTGCCTCAAGCCAGAGGAGATGCTGGAAGGGTTCATCCAGCAACCAGTGTAGAGACACTCAGGTAAGCCTCTCCAGAGAGGGGCAACAGGGCTGGAGAAGGGTCTGGAGAACAAACCTGGTGAGGAGCAGCTGAGGGAGCTGAGGCTAGTTAGTCTGGAGAGAAGGAAGTTGAGGGGAGACCTTCTTGCTGTCTGCACCTGCCTGACAGGAGGGTGCTGAGAGCTGGGGGGAGGTCTCTTCTCACAAGGGAACAAGAAGAAACAGCCTCACGCTGCCCCAGGGGAAACTGAGGTTGGCTCTGAGGAGAAACTTCTTCCTGGAAAGGGCCCCCAGCCTTTGGCACAGGCTGCCCAGGGAGGGGGTTGAATGGCCATCCGTGGCCATATTTCCCAGCCGGGGAGCTCTGGAGCTCAGGGACAGGGTTTGGGGTGGGTTGGGGCACCTGGATGAAGGGTTGGACTGGATGGGCTTGAAGGTCTTTTCTAACCTAAACGATTCCGTAACTAAGAGAACAAATAAGGAGCAGCAGAACAGTCAAGAATAAAGCACCTGCAGACAACACGACCCTCAAACATGGAAATAAACCTAGTGGGCAAGAATGAACCAACCTCCCGAGGAGAACATGCTGTCACCACAGCTTGTCACAGCACCTGGGGTGACATCCTCTCAAATGAAATGAGGACTTAGCATGTGAGCCTGGATTACAACCTTCATTTCTGCTTCCAGCCTGCAGCTCCTGGAGGGATCAGCAACAGGCTGGTGGGAGACTGAAGGAGATAAGAGACAGAACAGAAAAACCCCACAGGTGGGCAGCCAATTGCACCAACAAACATTCCTAAGGTCACCATGCCCCGGGCTGAGAGGCTCTCGCTAAAACCAACCGCGGGCTGAGGAATCCAAGATTAAACCTGCTGCCATGACAACAGAGGGAAGGAAAGGAAGAACCTTCGATCCTTTTGTCGTTAGATAAAGCTCAAAGTGATGGGGCAGTGCGAGCCGGCAGAGATAAAGGTCAAGTGGTACGATGGTTTATGCCACTAGAGCTGGGCAGAGAAAGGTCTGAGGAGACAGGTTTAGGGGAAAAGAAAATTAGCGAGTTGTCTGCACGAGAGATTTAATGACGGGAAAAGCAAGTTGGCACCTGATGATCTGTCACTGGACAGGGTAGTCAAGAAAACAGGAAAAGAAGAAGAAACTGGATTATTCTTCAAGAAAGAATCACAGAATCATTCCCATTGGAAAGGACCCCTGGGATCATCGAGTTCAACCACCAACCCCACTCTACAAGGTCACCCCTAAACCTGATCCCCCAACCCAGTCCAGTGCCTGAACGCCCTCTCTGGGAAGAATTTCTTCCTGATGGGCCAGTCTGACCCTCCTCTGTTGGAGTGACTGAATCACACATAGTCACAGAACACTAGGTATTGGAAGAGACCTTGAAAGACCATCTAATCCAATCCCCCCCATCACAGCAGGTTCACCTAGATCAAGTCGCACAGGAACAAACCCAGCTCACACCCATTGCCCCTTGTCCTACTAGCAGATGACACCGAGAAGAGCCTGGCTCCATCCTCCTGACACCTACCCTTCAATTATTTATAGACATCAGTGAGGTCACCCCTCAGTCTCCTCTTCTCCAAGCTAAGGAGACCCAGGCTCTCCTTATAAGAGAGATATTCCACTTCCTTCATCATCTTGGTCATTCTACACTGGACATCCTCCAGCAGCTCCACATTCCTCTCGAACTGGACTTCAGCAAGGCCTCTGGACTTCAGCAAGGCCTTTGACACTGTCCC